>QVTF01006352.1:0-27749 GCA_003573665.1 Oxygymnocypris stewartii
GCTAGCAACATGCTAATCATGTTAGCGACATGCTAGAATCATGCTAACAACATGCTAGCAACATGCTAATCATGCTAGCAACATGCTAGCAACATGCTAATCATGCTAGCAACATGCTAGTCACATGTTAATCATGCTAGCAACATGTTAAAAACATGCTAATCACGCTAAAATCATGCTAGCAACATGCTAGCAACATGCTAGAAACATGCTAATCACGTTAACAACATGCTAGCAACATGCTAATAATGCTAAAATCATGCTAGCATCATGCTAGCAACATGCTAATCATGCTAGCAACATGCTAGCAACATGCTAATCATGCTAATCATGCTAGCAACATGCTAGCAACATGCTAATCATGATAACAACATGCTATCAACATGCTAATCATGCTAGCAACATGCTAATCATGCTAGCAACATGGTAACAAGATGCTAATCATGCTAGCAACCACCCAGAACACCCTAGCAACCACCTAGCAACACCCTAGCAACCACCCAGAACAGCCTAGCAACCGCCTAGCAACCACCCAGAACACCCTAGCAACCACCTAGCAACCACCCAGAACAACCTAGCAACCACATAGCAACCAAGCAACGCCCTAGCAACCACCCAGAACACCCTAGCAACCGCCTAGCAACAACCCTAGCAACCGCCTAGCAAGGGTGGTGTGTTTTTTGCAACTGCAAGCACCATTCACATTTTCTTCTGGAAATGTACATTCTAGTATTGTTATTACTATTCGCCCTGACAATACTTCGGCACGCTACTCCTCCTGCAAAGTTTGTCATAGACCCATGAATGAGGTGTCAAAACGTGCGGCCTAATCGGGAATGGTGTGCTATGACTTTTATAAGCGATCGGGGGTACGATGTTCGCCCCAGGGGCGAAATAGCGGCCAAAAAAAACGCATAGACTTAACATTGCGAAAAACTTTGACGCCTCGTAGCTCAGAGAGTGGATTTCACAGAAATGTGAAATTTGCCACATTTGAAGAGGCTGGCAGGCTCTGTAAGACCATACCTCAAAATGGGGTAAAAGTTGCACCCCTGGGGGGCAGGAGCGTCCCAAATTTGCCCCATTGACTTTCAATGGTGTAGGACGGCCCATGAAATTGGGCCGTCCTACACCATAGAAAACGCTTTTCAATTGAACATAACTCTGGATCACAGTGTCATAGAGACAAGGGGGCGGGCTCATTTGACTCAGACGACCAATCAGCATCTCAGGATCATTGTGAAGCTATCAAGCCACGCCCCTAGCAACCATTTAGAGCACCTTAGCAACACGGCCCATAGACTTCCATTGAAAGAGATCAAAGGGATATCTCAGGATAGAAGTGTCATAGAAACATGAGGGTGGGCTCATTTGACTCGGGGCAGCAAGCAGCCAATCCTGAATCACCTCAACACACACTGGCCACGCCCTAGCAACCATTGTCGAGCACCTTAGCAACCAAAATTCACAGAGGAATATCTTCCATTCTGAATGTCACAGAGGCGTGGGAGTTGGTTTATATCATTCATAATGACAAGAAGCCTTTGGAGTATCGTGATTGCTAGCTGCCAAGCCACTCCCTAGCAACCAAACAGAGTACCCTAGCAACCGTTTTGCAAGACCAATATCTCTGTATCAGAACATCGTATAGAGATGGGGGTTGGCTCTTTTGACTCATGCAAGCAAACAGGACTTGATACATGCTACACATGCTAGCAGTGAATAGCTACATGCTAATAGCGCTTAGCTAAGTGCTAAATCATGCCAATAAAATGCTACAAACTCCATAGTAACCATCTGTGACAACTACCAACCACCTAGTAACACCATAGCAACCACCCAGATTACCCTAGCAACCGGGTGGTGTTTTTTGCCACTGCAAGCACCATTCACATTTTCTTCTGGAAATGTACATTCTAGTATTGTATTACTATTCGCCCTGACCAAACTTCGGCGCGCTACTCCTCCCGCAGTTTTTGCCACAGAGCCATGAATGAGGTGTCAAAACGTGCGGCCTAATCGGGAATGGTGTGCTATGACTTTTATAAGCGATCGGGGGTACGATGTTCGCCCCAGGGGCAAAATAGCGGCCAAAAAAACGCTTAGACTTAACATTGCGAAAAACTTTGACGCCTCATAGCTCAGAGAGTGGATTTCACAGAAATGTGAAATTTGCCACATTTGAAGAGGCTGGCAGGCTCTGTAGGACCATACCTCAAAATGGGGTAAAAGTTGCACCCTGGGGGGGCAGGAGCGTCCCAAAGTTGCCCCATTGACTTTCTATGGTGTAGGACCTAGCAACCACCCAGAACATCCTAACAACCGCCTAGCAACGCCCTAGCAACCACCCAGAACACCCTAGCAACCGCCTAGCAACAACCCTAGCAACCGCCTAGCAACAACCCTAGCAACCGCCTAGCAACCGGGTGGTGTTTTTTGCCACTGCAAGCACCATTCACATTTCTTCTGGAAATGTACATTCTAGTATTGTAATTACTATTCGCCCTGACCAAACTTCGGCGCGCTACTCCTCCCGCAGTTTTTGCCACAGAGCCATGAATGAGGTGTCAAAACGTGCGGCCTAATCGGGAATGGTGTGCTATGACTTTTATAAGCGATCGGGGGTACGATGTTCACCCCAGGGGCGAAATAGCGGCCAAAAAAAACGCATAGACTTAACATTGCGAAAAACTTTGACGCCTCGTAGCTCAGAGAGTGGATTTCACAGAAATGTGAAATTTGCCACATTTGAAGAGGCTGGCAGGCTCTGTAAGACCATACCTCAAAATGGGGTTAAAGTTGCACCCTTGGGGGGCAGGAGCGTCCCAAAGTTGCCCCATTGACTTTCTATGGTAGGACGGCCCATGAAATGACCTAGCAACCACCCAGAACATCCTAGCAACCGCCTAGCAACGACCTAGCAACCACCCAGAACACCCTAGCAACCGCCTAGCAACAACCCTAGCAACGCCCTAGCAACCGGGTGGTGTTTTTTGCCACTGCAAGCACCATTTCACATTTTCTTCTGGAAATGTACATTCTAGTTATTATTCTTCTTCTTCCACTTTTATTTCGGCGCGCTACTCCTCCCACAGTTTTTGTCACAGAGCCATGAATGAGGTGTCAAAACGTGCGGCCTAATCGGGAATCGTGTGCTATGACTTTTATAAGCGATCGGGGGTACGATGTTTGCCCCAGGGGCAAAATAGGGGCAAAATCAAACGCATTGACTTAACATGGCGAAAAACTTTGACGCCTCGTAGCTCAGAGAGTGGATTTCACAGAAATGTGAAATTTGCCACATTTGAAGAGGCTGGCAGGCTCTGTAAGACCACACCTCAAAATCGGGTAAAAGTTGCACCCCTGGGGGGCAGGAGCGTCCCAAAGTTGCCCCATTGACTTAACATTGCGAAAAAAATTTGACGCCTCGTAGCTCAGAGAGTGGATTTCACAGAAATGTGAAATTGGCCACATTTGAAGAGGCTGGCAGGCTCTGTAAGACCATACCTCAAAATGGGGTAAAAGTTGCACCCCTGGGGGGCAGGAGGGTACTAAAATTTGCCCCATTGACTTTCAATGGTGTAGGACGGCCCATGAAATGGGCCGTCCTTTCAATTGAACCGCTTTTCAATTGAACATAACTCTTGATCACAGTGTCATAGAGACAAGGGGGCGGGCTCATTTGACTCAGACGACCAATCAGCATCTCAGGATCATTGTGAAGCTATCAAGCCACGCCCCTAGCAACCATTTAGAGCACCTTAGCAACACGTCCCATAGACTTCCATTGAAAGAGATCAAAGGGATATCTCAGGATAGAAGTGTCATAGAAACATGAGGGTGGGCTCGTTTGACTCGGGGCAGCAAGCAGCCAATCCTGAATCACCTCAACACACACTGGCCACGCCCTAGCAACCATTGTCGACCACCTTAGCAACCAAAATTCACAGACTCATAGCTCAGAGAGTGGATTTCGTAGAAATGTGAAATTTGCCACATTTGAAGAGGCTGACGGGCTCTGTAAGAACATACCACACAATGGGGTAAAACTTGCACCCCTGGGGGGCAAGAGCGTCCCAAAGTTGCCCCATTGACTTGAAACCGCTTTTCAATTGAACATAACTCTGGATCACAGTGTCATAGAGACAAGGGGGCGGGCTCATTTGACTCAGACGACCAATCAGCATCTCAGGATCATTGTGAAGCTATCAAGCCACGCCCCTAGCAACCATTTAGAGCACCTTAGCAACACGTCCCATAGACTTCCATTGAAAGAGATCAAAGGGATATCTCAGGATAGAAGTGTCATAGAAACATGAGGGTGGGCTCCTTTGTATCGGGGCAGCAAGCAGCCAATCCTGAATCACCTCAACACTCACTGGCCACGCCCTAGCAACCATTGTCGATCACCTTAGCAACCAAAATTCACAGAGGAATATCTTCCATTCTGAATGGTCACAGAGGCGTGGGAGTTGGTTTATATCATTCATACTGACAAGAAGCCTTTGGAGTATCGTGATTGCTAGCTGCCAAGCCACTCCCTAGCAACCAAACAGAGTACACTAGCAACCGTTTTGCAGACCAATATCTCTGCATCAGAACATCGTAGAGAGATGGGGGGTTGGCTCTTTGACTCATGCTAGCAAACAGGACTTGCTACATGCTACACATGCTAGCAGTGAATAGCTACATGCTAATAGCGCTTAGCTACGTGTTAAATCATGCCAATAAAATGCTACAAACTCCATAGTAACCATCCTGTGACAACTACCAACCACCTAGTAACAACAAAGCAACCACTCAGATTACCCCTAAATGCTAATCATGCTAGCACATGCTAATCATGCTAGCAACATGCTAATCACGCTAAAATCATGCTAGCAACATGCTAATCATGATAAAATCATGCTAGCAAACATGCTATCATGCTAGCAACATGCTAGCAACATGCTAGTCACATGCTAATCATGCTAGCAAACATGCTAAAAACATGCAAATCACGCTAAAATCATGCTAGCAAACATGCTAGCAACATCTAGCAACATGCTAATCAAGCTAGCAACATGCTAGCAACATGCTAATCACGCTAAAAATCATGTTAGCAACATGCTAATCATGCTAAAATCATGCTAGCAAACATGCTAGGCAACATGCTAATCAATGCTAGCAACATCTAGTCACATGCTAATCATGCTAGCAACATGCTAAAAACATGCTATCACGCTAAAATCAATGCTAGCAACATGCTAGCAACATGCTAGCAACATGCTAGATAATGCTAAAAATCATGCTAGCATCATGATAGCAACATGCTAGCAACATGCTAGCAACATGCTAGCAACATGCTAATCATGCTAGCAACAATGGCTAGCAACATGCTAATCACGCTAGCAACATGCTAGCAACATGCTAGAAACATGCTAATCATGCTAGCAACATGCTAATCACGCTAAAAATCATGCTAGCAACATGCTAATCCATGCTAAAATCATGCTAGCAACATGCTAGCAACATGCTAGTCACATGCTAATCATGCTAGCAACATGCTAAAAAACATGCTAATCACCGCTAAAATCATGCTAGCAACATGCTAATCATGCAAAAATCATGCTAGCAACATGCTAATCAATGCTAGCAACATGCTAGCAACATGCTAGCAACATGCTAGTCACATGCTAATCATGCTAGCAAACATGTTAAAAACATGCCAAATCACGCTAAAATCATGCTAGCAACATGCTAGCAACATGTTAATCATGCTAGCAACATGCTAGCAACATGCTAATCACGCTAAAATCATGCTAGCAACATGCTAGCAACATGCTAATCATGCTAGCAACATGCTAGTCACATGCTAATCATGCTAGCAACATGCTAAAAACATGCTAATCACACGCTAAAATCATGCTAGCAACATGCTAATCATGCTAAAAATCATGCTAGCAACATGCTAATCATGCTAGCAACATGCTAGCAACATGCTAGTCACATGCTAATCATTGCTAGCAAACATGCTAAAAACATGCAAATCACGCTAAAATCATGCTAGCAACATGCTAGCAACATGCTAATCATGCTAGCAACATGCTAATCACGTTAAAATCATGTTAGCAAACATGTTAATCATGCTAAAATCATGCTAGCAACATGCTAGCAACATGCTAATCATGCTAGCAACAAGCTAGTCACATGCTAATCATGCTAGCAACATGCTAAAAACATGCTAATCACGCTAAAATCATGCTAGCAACATGCTAGCAACATGCTAATCATGCTAGCAACATGCTAGCAACATGCTAATAATGCTAAAATCATGCTAGCATCATGCTAGCAACATGCTAGCAACATGCTAGCAACATGCTATAATGCTAGCAACATGCTAGCAACATGCTAATCATGCTAGCAACATGCTAGCAACATGCTAATAATGCTAAAATCATGCTAGCATCATGCTAGCAACATGCTAGCAACATGCTAGCAACATGCTAATCATGCTAGCAACATGCTAGCAACATGCTAATCAAATCACCTACAACATGCTAGCAACATGCTAGAAAACATGCTAATCATGCTAGCAAACATGCTAATCAACGCTAAAAATCATGCTGAGCACCATGCTAATCATGCTAAAATCATGCTAGCAACATGCTAGCAACATGCTAGTCACATGCTAATCATGCTGCACATGCTAAAAACTGCTAATCACGCTAAAATCATGCTAGCAACATGCTAATCATGCTTAAAATCATGCTAGCAACATGGCTATCATGCTAGCAACATGCCGAGCAACATGCTAGTCACATGCTAATCATGCTAGCAAACTGCTTAAAACATGCAAATCACGCTAAAATCATGCTAGCAAACATGCTAGCAACATGCTAATCATGCTAGCAACATGCTAGCAACATGCTAATCACGCTAAAATCATGCTACAACATGCTAGCAACATGCTAATCATTCTAGCAACATGCTAGTCACATGCTAATCATGCTAGCACATGCTAAAAAACATGCTAATCACGCTAAAAGTCATGCCTAGCAACATGCTAATCATGCTAAAACCATTCATGCTAGCCAACATGATAATCATGCTAGCAACATGCTAGCAACATGCTAGTCACATGCTAATCATGCTAGCAAACATGCTAAAAACATGCAAATCAAACGCTAAAATCATGTTAGCAACATGCTAGCAACATGCTAATCATGCTAGCAACATGCTAATCACACGTTAAAATCATGTTAGCAAACATGTTAATCATGCTAAAATCATGCTAGCAAAATGCTAGCAACATGCTAATCCATGCTAGCAAACAAGCTAGTCACATGCTAATCATGCTAGCAACAGTCTAAAACATGCTAATCACGCTAAAATCATGCTAGCAACATGCTAGCAACATGCTAATCATGCTAGCAAACATGCTAGCAACATGCTAATAAATGCTAAAATCATGCTAGCATCATGCTAGCAACATGCTAGCAACATGCCTAGCAACATGCTAATAATTGCTAGCACATGCTAGCAACATGCAAATCACGCTAGCAACATGCTAGCAACATGCTAGAAAAACATGCTAATCATGCTAGCAACATGCTAGCAACATGCTAATCATGCTAGCAACATGCTAGCAACATGCTAGCAACATGCTAATCATGTTAGCGACATGCTAGAATCATGTTAACAACATGCTAGCAACATGCTAATCATGCTAGCAACATGCTAGCAACATGCTAATCATGCTAGCAACATGCTAGCAACATGCTAATCATGCTAGCAACATGCTAGCAACAATGTTAATCATGCTAGCAACATGCTAACAACATGCTAATCATGCTAGCAACATGCTAGCAACATGCTAGCAACATGCTAATCATGCTAGCAACATGTTAACAACATGCTAATCATGCTAGCAACATGCTAATCATGCTAGCAACATGCTAGAATAATGCTAGTAACATGCTAGCCATATGCTAATCATGCTAGCAACATGCTAATCATGCTAGCGACATGCTAAAATAATGCTAGCAACATGCTAATCATACTAGCAACATGATAAAATCATGCTAGCAACATGATAAAATCATGCTAGCAACATGCTAGCAACATGCTAATCATGCTAGCAATATGGTAACAAGATGCTAATCATGCTAAAAATATGCTAGCAAAACATGCTAGTCACTAGTATCTGTCCAGCGCCGAGTTTGCCACTGCAAGCACCATTCACATTTTCTTCTGGGAAATGTACATTCTAGTATTGTTATTACTATTCGCCCTGACCAAACTTCGGCGCGCGTACTCCTCCCGCAGTTTTTGCCACAGAGCCATGAATGAGGTGTCAAAACGTGCGGCCTAATCGGGAATGGTGTGCTATGACTTTTATAAGCGATCGGGGGTACGATGTTCGCCCCAGGGGCGAAATAGCGGCCAAAAAAAACGCATAGACTTAACATTGCGAAAAACTTTGACGCCTCATAGCTCAGAGAGTGGATTTCACAGAAATGTGAAATTTGCCACATTTGAAGAGGCTGGCAGGCTCTGTAGGACCAATACCGCAAAATGGGGTAAAAGTTGCACCCCTGGGGGGCAGGAGCGTCCCAAAGTTGCCCCATTGACTTTTCTATGGTGTAGGACCTAGCAACCACCCAGAACATCCTAGCAAACCGCCTAGCAACGCCCTAGCAAACCACCCAGAACACCCTAGCAACCGCCTAGCAACAAACCTAAGCAACCGCCTAGCAACCGGGTGGTGTTTTTTTGCCACTGCAAGCACCATTCACATTTTCTTCTGGAAATGTACATTCTAGTTAATGGTGCTTGCCATTTTAATGGCAAAGCACAGTATTGTTATTGCTCATACTTATTAGTATGCTTCTTCTTCCACTTTTATTTCGGCGCGCTACTCCTCCCACAGTTTTGTCACAGAGCCATGAATGAGGTTGTCAAAACGTGCTGGCCTCTAATCGGGAATCGTGTGCTATGACTTTTATAAGCGATCGGGGGTACGATGTTTGCCCCAGGGGCAAAATAGGGGCAAAATCAAACGCATTGACTTAAACATGGCGAAAAACTTGACGCCTCGTAGCTCAGAGAGTGGATTTCACAGAAATGTGAAATTTGCCACATTTGAAGAGGCTGGCAGGCTCTGTAAGACCACACACCTCAAAATGGGGTAAAAGTTTGCACCCCTGGGGGGCAGGAGCGTCCCAAAGTTGCCCCATTGACTATAACATTGCGAAAAAATTTGACGCCTCTGTAGCTCAGAGAGTGGATTCACAGAAATGTGAAATTGGCCACATTTGAAGAGGCTGGCAGGCTCTGTAAGGACCATACCTCAAAATGGGGTAAAAGTTGCACCCCTGGGGGGGCAGGAGGGTACTAAAATTTGCCCCATTGACTCTCAATGGTGTAGGACGGCCCATGAAATGGGCCGTCCTTTCAATTGAAAGCGCTTTTCAATTGACATAACTCTGGATCACAGTGTCATAGAGACAAGGGGGCGGGCTCATTTGACTCAGACGACCAATCAGCATCTCAGGATCATTGTGAAGCTCTCAAGCCACGCCCCTAGCAACCATTTAGAGCACCTTAGCAACACGTCCCATTGACTTCCATTGAAAGAGATCAAAGGGATATCTCAGGATAGAAGTGTTCATAGAAACATGAGGGTGGGCTCGTTTGACTCGGGGCAGCAAGCAGCCAATCCTGAATCACCTCAACACACACTGGCCACGCCCTAGCAACCATTGTCGACCACCTTAGTAGCAACCAAAATTCACAGACTCATAGCTCAGAGAGTGGATTTCGCAGAAATGTGAAATTTGCCACATTTCAAGAAGCTGACGGGGCTCTGTAAGAACATACCACACAATGGGGTAAAACTTGCACCCCTGGGGGGCAAGAGCGTCCCAAAGTTGCCCCATTGACTTGAAAACCCGCTTTTCAATTGAACATAACTCTGGATCACAGTGTCATAGAGACAAGGGGGCGGGCTCATTTGACTCAGAACGACCAATCAGCATCTCAGGATCATTGTGAAGCTATCAAGCCACGGCCCCTAGCAACCATTTAGAGCACCTTAGCAAACACGTCCCATAGACTTCCATTGAAAGAGATCAAAGGGATATCTCAGGATAGAAGTGTCATAGAAACATGAGGGTGGGCTCGTTTGTCTCCGGGGCAGCAAGCAGCCAATCCTGAATCACCTCAACACTCACTGGCCACGCCCTAGCAACCATTGTCGAGCACCTTAGCAACCAAAATTCACAGAGGAATATCTTCCATTCTGAATGTCACAGAGGCGTGGGAGTTGGTTTATATCATTCATACTGACAAGAAGCCTTTGGAGTATCGTGATTGCTAGCTGCCAAGCCACTCCCTAGCAAACCAAACAGAGTACCTAGCAACCGTTTTGCAAGACCTATATCTCTGCATCAGAACATCGTAGAGAGATGGGGGTTGGTTTATACATTCACACTGACTTTGGAGCTTCATGATTGGCAGCTGCCAAGCCACTCCCTAGCAACCAAACAGAGTACCCTAGCAACCGTTTTGCAAGACCTATATCTCTGCATCACAACATCGTATAGGAGATGGGGGTTGGCTCTTTTGACTCATACTAGCAAACAGGACTTGCTACATGCTACACATGCTAGCAGTGAATAGCTACATGCTAATAGCGCTTAGCTAAGTATTAAATCATGCCAATAAAATGCTACAACCCATAGTAACCATCTGTGACAACTACTGACCACCTAGTAACACAGAGCAACCACTCAGATTACCCTAAATGCTAATCATGCTAGCAACATGCTAGCAACATGCTAATCATGCTAGCAATATGTAACAAGATGCTAATCAATGCTAAAAAATATGCTAGCAAACATGCTAGTCACTAGTATCTGTCCAGCGCCGAGTTTGCCACTGCAAGCACCATTCACATTTTCTTCTGGAAATGTACATTCTAGTATTGTTATTACTATTCGCCCTGACCAAACTTCGGCGCGCTACTTCCTCCCGCAGTTTTTGCCACAGAGCCATGAATGAGGTGGTCAAAAACGTGCGGCCTAATCGGGAATGGTGTGCTATGACTTTTATAAGCTATCGGGGGTACGATGTTCGCCCCAGGGGCGAAATAGCGGCCAAAAAAAAACGCATAGACTTAACATTGCAAAAAACTTTGACGCCTCATAGCTCAGAGAGTGAATTTCACAGAAATGTGAAATTTGCCACATTTCAAGAGGCTGGCAGGCTCTGTAAGGACCATACCTCAAAATGGGGTAAAGTTGCACCCCTGGGGGGCAGGAGCGTCCCAAAGTTGCCCGATTGACTTTGTATGGTGTAGGACCTAGCAACCACCCAGAACATCCTAGCAACCGCCTAGCAACGCCCTAGCAACCACCCAGAACACCCTAGCAACCGCCTAGCAACAACCCTAGCAACCGCCTAGCAACCGGGTGGTGTTTTTTGCCACTGCAAGCACCATTCACATTTTCTTCTGGAAATGTACATTCTAGTTAATGGTGCTTGCCATTTTAATGGCAAAGCAACAGTATTGTTATTGCTCATACTTATTATTATTCTTCTTCTTCCACTTTTATTTCGGCGCGCTACTCCTCCCACAGTTTTTGTCACAGAGCCATGAATGAGGTGTCAAAACGTGCGGGCCTAATCGGGAATCGTGTGCTATGACTTTTATAAGCGATCGGGGGTACGATGTTTGCCCCAGGGGCAAAATAGGGGCAAAATCAAACGCATTGACTTAACATGGCAAAAACTTTGACGCCTCGTAGCTCAGAGAGTGGGATTTCACAGAAATTTGAAATTTGCCACATTTGAAGAGGCTGGCAGGCTCTGTAAGACCACACCGTCAAAATGGGGTAAAAGTTGCACCCCTGGGGGGCAGGAGCGTCCCAAAGTTGCCCCCATTGACTTAACATTGCGAAAAAAATTTGAACGGCCTCGTAGCTCAGAGAGTGGATTTCTCAGAAATGTGAAATTGGCCACATTTGAAGAGGCTGGCAGGCTCTGTAAGACCATACCTCAAAATGGGGTAAAAGTTGCCACCCCTGGGGGGCAGGAGGGGTACTAAAATTTGCCCCATTGACTTTCAATGGTGTAGGACGGCCCATGAAATGGGCCGTCCTTTCAATTGAAGCGCTTTTCAATTGAACATAACTCTGGATCACAGTGTCATAGAGACAAGGGGGCGGGCTCATTTGACTCAGACGACCAATCAGCATCTCAGGATCATTGTGAAGCTATCAAGCCACGCCCCTAGCAACCATTTAGAGCACCTTAGCAACACGTCCCATTGACTTTCCATTGAAAGAGATCAAAGGGATATCTCAGGATAGAAGTGTCATAGAAACATGAGGGTGGGCTCGTTTGACTCGGGGCAGCAAGCAGCCAATCCTGAATCACCTCAACACACACTGGCCACGCCCTAGCAACCATTGTCGACCACCTTAGCAACCAAAATTCACAGACTCATAGCTCAGAGAGTGGATTTCGTCAGAAATGTGAAATTTGCCACATTTGCAAGAAGCTGACGGGCTCTGTAAGAACATACCACACAATGGGGTAAAACTTGCACCCCTGGGGGGCAAGAGCGTCCCAAAGTTGCCCCATTGACTTGAAACCGCTTTTCAATTGAACATAACTCTGGATCACAGTGTCATAGAGACAAGGGGGCGGGCTCATTTGACTCAGACGACCAATCAGCATCTCAGGATCATTGTGAAGCTATCAAGCCACGCCCCTAGCAACCATTTAGAGCACCTTAGCAACACGTCCCATAGACTTCCATTGAAAGAGATCAAAGGGATATCTCAGGATAGAAGTGTCATAGAAACATGAGGGTGGGCTCCTTTGTCTCGGGGCAGCAAGCAGCCAATCCTGAATCACCTCAACACTCACTGGCCACGCCCTAGCAACCATTGTCGATCACCTTAGCAACCAAAATTCACAGAGGAATATCTTCCATTCTGAATGTCACAGAGGCGTGGGAGTTTGGTTTATATCATTCATACTGACAAGAAGCCTTTGGAGTATCGTGATTGCTAGCTGCCAAGCCACTCCCTAGCAACCAAACAGAGTACCCTAGCAACCGTTTTGCAAGACCTATATCTCTGCATCAGAACATCGTAGAGAGATGGGGGTTGGTTTATACATTCACACTGACTTTGGAGCTTCATGATTGGCAGCTGCCAAGCCACTCCCTAGCAACCAAACAGAGTACCCTAGCAACCATTTTGCAAGACCAATATCTCTGCATCAGAACATCGTATAGAGATGGGGGTTGGCTCTTTTGACTCATGCTAGCAAACAGGACTTGCGACATGCTACACATGCTAGCAGTGAATAGCTACATGCTAATAGCGCTTAGCTAAGTGCTAAATCATGCCAATAAAATGCTACAAACTCCATAGTAACCATCTGTGACAACTACCAACCAACTAGTAACAACATAGCAACCACTCAGATTACCCTAAATGCTAATCATGCTAGCAACATGCTAATCATGCTAGCAACATGCTAATCATGCTAGCAACATGCTAGAAACATGCTAATCAACGCTAGCAAACATGCTAATCATGCTAGCAACATGCTAGCAACATGCTTAGTCACATGCTAATCATGCTAGCAAACATGCTAAAACATGCTAATCACACGCTAAAATCATGCTAGCACATGCTAGCAACATGCTAATCACGCTAAAATCATGCTAGCAACATGCTAGCAACATGCTAATCATGCTAGCACATGCTAGCAACATGCTAATCATGCTAGCAACATGCAATCACGCTAAAATCATGTTAGCAAACATGCTAATCATGCTAAAAATCATGCTAGCAAACATGCTAGCAACATGCTAATCATGCTAGCAACATGCTAGCAACATGCTAAATCACGCTAGCAGAACATGCTAGCAACATGCTTAATTGTGCTAGCAACATGCTAGCAACATGCTAATCACGCTAAAATCATGCTAGCAAACATGCTAATCATGCTAAAATCATGCTAGCAACATGCTAGCAACATGCTAATCATGCTAGCAACACGCTAGTCACATGCTAATCATGCTAGCAACATGCTAGCAACATGCTAGTCACATGCTAATCATGCTAGCAACATGCTAAAAAACATGCTAATGACGCTAAAATCATGCTAGCAACATGCTAGCAACATGCTAATCATGCTAGCAACATGCTAGAAACATGCTAATCACACTAGCAACATGCTAGCAACATGCTAATCATGCTAGCAACATGCTAGCATTATGCTAGCAACATGCTAATCATGCTAGTAACATGCTAGCAACATGCTAATCATGCTAGCAACATGCTAGAAACATGCTAATCACACTAACAACATGCTAGCAACATGCTAATAATGCTTAAAAATCATGCTAGCATTATGCTAGCAACATGCTAGCCATATGCTATCATGCTAGCAACATGCTTATCATGCTAGCGACATGCTAAAATAATGCTAGCAACATGCTAATCATACTAGAACATGATAAAATCATGCTAGCAACATGATAAAATCATGCTAGCAACATGCTAGCAACATGCTAATCATGCTAGCAATATGGTAACAAGATGCTATCATGCTAAAAATATGGCTAGCAAACATGCTAGTCACTAGTATCCTGTCCAGCGCCGAGTTTTGCCACTGCAAGCACCATTCACATTTTCTTCTGGAAATGTACATTCTAGTATTGTAATTACTATTCGCCCTGACCAAACTTCGGCGCGCTACTCCTCCTCGCAGTTTTTGCCACAGAGCCATGAATGAGGTGTCAAACGTGCCGGCCTAATCGGGAATGGTGTGCTATGACTTTTACTAAGCGATCGGGGGTACGATGTTCGCCCCAGGGGCGAAATAGCGCCCAAAAAAAACGCATAGACTTAACATTGCGAAAAACTTTGACGCCTCATAGCTCAGAGAGTGGATTTCACAGAAATGTGAAATTTTCCACATTTGAAGAGGCTGGCAGGCCTCTGTAGGACCATACCTCAAAAATGGGGTAAAAGTTGCACCCCTGGGGGGCAGGAGCGTCCCAAAGTTGCCCCATTGACTTTCTATGGTGTAGGACCTAGCAACCACCCAGAACATCCTAGCAACACCGCCTAGCAACGCCCTAGCAACCACCCAGAACACCCTAGCAACCGCCTAGCAACAACCCTAGCAACCGCCTAGCACCGGGTGGTGTTTTTGCCACTGCAAGCACCATTCACATTTTCTTCTGGAAATGTACATTCTAGTATTGTTATTACTATTCGCCCTGACCAAACTTCGGCGCGCTACTCCTCCCGCAGTTTTTGCCACAGAGCCATGAATGAGGTGTCAATACGTGCGGCCTAATCGGGAATGGTGTGCTATGACTTTTATAAGCGATCAGGGGGTACGATGTTCGCCCCAGGGGCGAAATAGCGGCCCAAAAAAACGCATAGACTTAACATTGCCAAAAACTTTGACGCCTCATAGCTCAGAGAGTGGATTTCACAGAAATGTGAAATTTTGCCACATTTGAAGAGGCTGGCAGGCTCTGTAGGACCATAACCTCAAAATGGGGTTAAAAGTTGCACCCTTGGGGGCAGGAGCGTCCCAAAGTTGCCCCATTGACGTTCTATGGTGTAGGACCCTAGCAAAACCACCCAGAACATGCCTAGCAACCGCCTAGCAACGCCCTCCCTAGCACCACCCAGAACAAGCCCTAGCAAACCAGCCTAGGCAAACACCCTAAGGCAACCGCTCTAGCAACCGTGTGGTGTTTTTGCCACTGCAAGCACCATTCACATTTTCTTCTGGGAAATGTACATTCTAGTTAATGGTGCTTGCCATTTCAAATGGCTAAAGCAGCATTATTTGTTATTGCTCATACTATTATTCTTCCTTCTTCCACTTTTATTTCGGCGCGCTACTCTCCCCGCAGTTTTTGTCACAGAGCACATGACTGAGGTGATCAAAACGTGCGGCCTAATCGGGAATCGTGTGCTATGACTTTTATAAGCGATCGGGGGTACGATGTTCGCCCCAGGGGCAAATAATCGCCCAAAAAGTCCCATTGACAATGCATTGGGCAAACTTTGGCGGGTCGTAGCTCAGAGCGAGAATTTCGTAGAAACTTATGAATCACCACACTTGAAGAGGCTGGCAGGCTCTGTAAGACCATACCTCAAAATGGGGTAAAAGTTGCACCCCTGGGGGGCAGGAGCGTCCCAAAGTTGCCCCATTGACTTTCAATGGTGTAGGACGGCCCATGAAATGGGCCGTCCTACACATAGAAACGGCTTTGCAATTGAACATAACTCTGGATCACAGTGTCATAGAGACAAGGGGGCGGGCTCATTTGACTCAGAGACCAATCAGCATCTCAGGATCATTGTGAAGCTATCAAGCCACGCCCATAGCAACCATTTAGAGCACCTTAGCAACACGTCCCATAGACTTCCATTGAAAGAGATCAAAGGGATATCTCAGGATAGAAGTGTCATAGAAACATGAGGGTGGGCTCGTTTGACTCGGGGCAGCAAGCAGCCAATCCTGAATCACCTCAACACACACTGGCCACGCCCTAGCAACCATTGTCGACCACCTTAGCAACCAAAATTCACAGACTCATAGCTCAGAGAGTGGATTTCGTAGAAATGTGAAATTTGCCACATTTGAAGAGGCTGACGGGCTCTGTAAGAACATACCACACAATGGGGTAAAACTTGCACCCCTGGGGGGCAAGAGCGTCCCAAAGTTGCCCCATTTGACTTGAAACCCGCTTTTCAATTGAACATAACTCTGGATCACAGTGTCATAGAGACAAGGGGGCGGGCTCATTTGACTCAGACGACCAATCAGCATCTCAGGATCATTGTGAAGCTATCAAGCCACGCCCATAGCAACCATTTAGAGCACCTTAGCAACCACGTCCCATAGACTTCCATTGAAAGAGATCAAAGGGATATCTCAGGATAGAAGTGTCATAGAAACATGAGGGTGGGCTCGTTTGACTCGGGGCAGCAAGAAGCCAATCCTGAATCACCTCAAACACTCACTGGCCACGCCCTAGCAACCATTGTCGAGCACCTTAGCAACCAAAATTCACGAGGAATATCTTCCATTCTGAATGTCACAGAGGCGTGGGAGTTGGTTATATCATTCATACTGACAAGAAGCCTTTGGAGTATCGTGATTGCTAGCTGCCAAGCCACTCCCTAGCAACCAAACAGAGTACCCTAGCAACCGTTTTGCAAGACCTATATCTCTGCATCAGAACATCGTATAGAGATGGGGGTTGATTTATACATTCACACTGACTTTGGAGCTTCATGATTGGCAGCTGCCAGAAGCCACTCCCTAGCAACCAAACAGAGTACCCTAGCAACCATTTTGCAAGACCAATATCTCTGCATCAGAACATCGTATAGAGATGGGGGTTGGCTCTTTTGACTCATGCTAGCAAACAGGACTTGCTACATGCTACACATGCTAGCAGTGAATAGCTACATGCTAATAGCGCTTAGCTAAGTGCTAAATCATGCCAATAAAATGCTACAAACTCCATAGTAACCATCTGTGACAACTACCAACCACCTAGTAACAACATAGCAACCACTCAGATTAACCCTAATGCTAATAATGCTAACAACATGCTAGCAACATGCTAATCATGCTAGCAACATGCTAATCATGCTAAATCATGCTAGCAACATGCTAATCATGCTAAAATCATGCTAGCAACATGCTAATCATGCTAGTAACATGCTAGCAACCATGCTAATCATGCTGACAACATGCTAGTCACATGCTAATCATGCTAGCAACATGCTAAAAACATGCTAATCACGCTAAAATCATGCTAGGCAACATGCTAATCATGCTAGCAACATGCTAGAAAACATGCTAATCACGCTAGCAACATGCTAGCAACATGCTAATAATGCTAAAATCATGCTAGCAACATGCTACCAACGTCCCAAAGTTGCCCCATTGACTTGAAACCGCTTTTCAATTGAACATAACTCTGGATCACAGTGTCATAGAGACAAGGGGGTGGGCTCATTTGATTCAGACGACCAATCAGCATCTCAGGATCATTGTGAAGCTATCAAAGCCACGCCCCTAGCAACCAGTTAGAGCACCTTAGCAACACGTCCCATAGACTTCCATTGAAAGAGATCAAAGGGATATCTCAGGATAGAAGTGTCATAGAAACATGAGGGTGGGCTCGTTTGACTCGGGGCAGCAAGAAGCCAATCCTGAATCACCTCAACACTCACTGGCACCGCCCTAGCAACCATTGTCGAGCACCTTAGCAACCAAAATTCACAGAGGAATATCTTCCATTCTGAATGTCACAGAGGCGTGGGAGTTGGTTTATATCATTCATACTGACAAGAAGCCTTTGGAGTATCGTGATTGCTAGCTGCCAAGCCACTCCCTAGCAACCCAAACAGAGTACCCTAGCCAACCGTTTTGCAAGACCTATATCTCTGCATCAGAACATCGTATAGAGATGGGGGTTGGTTTATACATTCACACTGACTTTGGAGCTTCATGATTGGCAGCTGCCAAGCCACTCCCTAGCAACCAAACAGAGTACCCTAGCAACCGTTTTGCAAGACCATATCTCTGCATCAGAACATCGTATAGAGATGGGGGTTGGCTCTTTTGACTCATGCTAGCAAACAGGACTTGCTACATGCTACACATGCTAGCAGTGAATAGCTACATGCTAATAGCGCTTAGCTAAGTGCTAAATCATGCCAATAATAAAATGGCTCACAAACTCCATAGTAACCATCTGTGACAACTACCAACCACCTAGTACACACTATGCAACCACTCAGATTAACCCTAAATGCTAATAATGCTAACAACATGCTAGCACATGCTAATCATGCTAGCAACATGCTAGCAACATGCTAATCATGTAAATCATGTTAGCAACATGCTAATCATGCTAAAATCCATGCTAGCAACATGCTAATCATGCTAGTAACATGCTAGCAACATGCTAATCATGCTAGCAACATCTAGTCACATGCTAATCATGCTAGCAACATGCTAAAAACATGCTAATCAACGCTAAAAATCATGCTAGCAACATGCTAGCAACATGCTAATCATGCTAGCAACATGCTAGAAACATGCTAATCACGCTAGCAACATGCTAGCAACATGCTAATAATGCTAAATCATGCTAGCAACATGCTAGCAACATGCTATTATGCTAGCAACATGCTAGCAACATGCTACTAATGCTAGCAACATGCTAATCACGCTAGCAACATGCTAGCAACATGCTAGCAACATGCTAATAATGCTAAAATCATGCAGCATCATGCTACAACATGCTAATCATGCTAGCAACATGCTAGCAACATGCTAATCACGCTAGCAACATGCTAGCAACATGCTAATCATGCTATCAACATGCTAGCAACATGCTAATCATGCTAGCAACATGCTAGCTACATGCTAATCACGCTAAAATCAATGCTAGCAACATGCTAATCATGCTAAAATCATGCTAGCAACATGCTAGCAACATGCTATCATGCTAGCAACATGCTAGTCACATGCTAATCATGCTAGCAACATGTATAAAAACATGTTAATCACGTTAAAATCATGCTAGCAACATGCTAGCAAACATGCTAATCATGCTTAGACCATGCTAATCACGCTAGCAAACATGCTAGCACCTGCTCATCATGCTTAGCAACATGCTAGCATACATGCTAATCACGCTAAATCATGCAGCAAACATGCTATCATGCTAAAATCATGCTAAGCAAACAGCTCATCATTGCCCTAGTCACATGCTAATCATGCTAGCAACATGGTCTCAAAACATGTTCATCCACGCTAACAATCATGCTAGCAACATGCCTAGGCAAATGCTAATCATCCCCTCCTCATCATCGCTAGCAACATGCTAGAAACATGCTAATCACGCTAGCCAACATGCTAAGCAACATGCTAATATGCTAAATCATGCTAGCATCATGCTAGCAACATGCCTAGAAACATGCTAATCATGCTAGCAACATGCTAATATGCTAATATCATGCTAGCAACATGCTAGGCAACATGCTAGCAACATGGCTCAATCATGGACTAGCCAACATGCTATCACATGCTAATCACGCTAGCACAATGCTAGCAACATGCTAATCATGCTAGCAACATGCTAGCAACATGCTAGAAAACATGCTAATCATGCTAGCAACATGCTAATAATGCTAATATCATGCTAGCAACATGCTAGCAACATGCTAATCATGCTAGCACATGCTATCAACATGCTAATCACGCTAGCAACATGCTAGCAACATGCTATCATGCTAGCAACATGCTAGCAACATGCTAATAATGCTAGCAACATGCTAATCATGCCTAAAATCATGCTAGCATCATGCTAAGCAACATGCTAGAAACATGCTAATCATGCTAGCAACATGCTAATAATGCTAATATCATGCTAGCAACATGCTAGCAACATGCTAATCATGCTAGCAACATGCTATCAACATGCTAATCACGCTAGCAACATGCTAGCAACATGCTAATCATGCTAGTAACATGCTAGCAACATGCTAATCATGCTAGCAACATGCTAGTCACATGCTAATCATGCTAGCAACATGCTAGAAACATGCTAATCATGCTAGCAACATGCTAAAAACATGCTAATCACGCTAAAATCATGCTAGCAACATGCTAGCAACATGCTAATCATGCTAGCAACAGCTAGAAACATGCTAATCACGCTAGCAACATGCTAGCACATGCTATAATGCTAAAATCATGCTGTAGCATCATGCTAGCAACATGCTAGCAACATGCTAATTATGCTAGCAACATGCTAGCAACATGCTAATAATGCTAGCAACATGCTAATCATGCTAGCACATGCTAATCATGGCTAGCAACATGCTAATCATGATAGCAACATGCTATAAACATGCTAATCAACGCTAGCAACATGCTAGCATGCTAAAATCATGCTAGCATCATGCTAGCAACATGCTAATCATGCTAGCAACATGCATAGCAACATGCTAATCACGCTAGCAAACATGCTAATCACTCTAGCAACATGCTAATCATGCTAGCAACATGCTAGCAACATGCTAATCATGCTAAGCAACATGCTAGCTACATGCTAATCACGCTAAATCATGCTAGCAACATGCTAATCATGCTAAAATCATGCTAGCAACATGCTAGCAACATGCTAATCATGCTAGCAACATGCTAGTCACATGCTAATCATGCTAGCAACATGTTAAAAAACATGTTAATCACGTTAAAATCATGCTAGCAACATGCTAGCAACATGCTAATCATGCTAGAAACATGCTAATCACGCTAGCAAACATGCTAGCAACATGCTAATCATGCTAGCAACATGCTATGCCTACATGCTGAATCACGCTAAAATCATGCTAGCAACATGCTAATCATGCTAAATCATGCTAGCAACATGCTAATCATGCTAGTCACATGCTAATCATGCTAGCAACATGCTAAAAAACATGTTAATCACGCTAAAATCAATGCTAGCAACATGCTAGCAACATGCTAATCATGCTAGCAACATGCTAGAAACATGCTAATCACGCTAGCAACATGCTAGCAACATGCTAATAATGCTAAAATCATGCTAGCATCATGCTAGCAAACATGCTAGAAACATGCTAATCATGCTAGCAACATGCTACTAATGGCTAATATCATGCTAGCAACATGCTAGCAACATGCTAATCATGCTAGCAACATGCTATCAAACATGCTAATCACGCTAGCAACATGCTAGCAACATGCTAATCCATTGCTAGCAACATGCTAGCAACATGCTAATAATGCTAGCAAACATGCATAACTCATGCCAGCAACATGCTAGCAACATGCTAATCATGCTAGCAAAATGCTAGCAACATTCTAATCATGCTAGCAAACATGCTAGAATAATGCTAGGAACATGTTAGCAACATTATTAATCATGCTAGCAAACATGCTAGCAACATGCTAATCATGCTAGCAACATGCTAAACAACATGCTAATCATGCTAGCAACATGCTAACAACATGCTAATTCATGCTAGCAACATGCCTAGCAACATGCTAATCATGCTAGCAACATGCTAGTCACATGCTAATCATGCTAGCAACATGTTAAAAACATGTTAATCACGTTAAAATCATGCTAGCAACATGCTAATCATGCTAGCACATGCTAGGAAACATGCTAATCACGCTAGCAACATGCTAATCATGCTAGCAACATGCTAGCTACATGCTAATCACGCTTAAAATCATGCTAGCAACATGCTAATCATTCTAAAATCATGCTAGCAACATGCTAATCATGCTAGCAACATGCTAGTCACAAATGCTAATCATGCTAGCACATGACTAAAAAACATGCTATCACGCTAGCAACATGCTAGCAACATGCTAATAATGCTAAAATCATGCTAGCATCATGCTAGCAACATGCTAAAACATGCTAATCATGCTAGCAACATGCTAGCAACATGCTAATAATGCAATATCATGCTAGCATCATGCTAGCAACATGCTAGCAACATGCTAGCAACATGCTAATCACGCTAGCAACATGCTAGCAACATGCTAATCATGCTAGCAACATGCTAGCAACCTGCTAATAATGCTAGCAACATGCATAATCATAGCCAGCACATGCTAGCAACATGCTAGCAACATGCTAGCAACATGCTAATCATGCTAGCAACATGCTAGCAACATTCTAATCATGCTAGCAAACATGCTAGAATAATGCTAGGAACATGTTAGCAACATTGTTAATCATGCTAGCAACATGCTAATCATGCTAGCAACATGCTAGCAACATGCTAATCATGCTAGCAACATGCTAACAACATGCTAATCATGCCAGCAACATGCTAGCAACATGCTAATCATGCTAGCAACATGGTAACAAGATGCTAATCATGTTAAAAATATGATAGCAAACATGCTAGTCACTAGTATCTGTCCAGCGTCGAGTTTTGCCACTGCAAGCACCATTTCACATTTTCTTCTGGAAATGTACATTCTAGTATTGTTATTACTATTCGCCCTGACCAATACTTCGGCGCGCTACTCCTCCCGCAGTTTTTGCCACAGAGCCATGAATGAGGTGTCAAAACGTGCGGCCTAATCGGAATGGTGTGCTATGACTTTTATAAGCGATCGGGGGTACGATGTTCGCCCCAGGGGCGAATTAGCGGCCAAAAAAAAACGCATAGACTTAACATTGCGAAAAACTTTGACGCCTCATAGCTCAGAGAGTGGATTTCACAGAAATGTGAAATTTGCCACATTTGAAGAGGCTGGCAGGCTCTGTAGGACCATACCTCAAAATGGGGGTAAAAGTTGCACACCTGGGGGGCAGGAGCGTCCCAAAGTTGCCCCATTGACTTTCTATGGTGTAGGACCTGGCAACCACCCAGAACATCCTAGCAACCGCCTAGCAACGCCCTAGCAAACCACCCAGAACACCCTAGCAACCGCCTAGCAACAACCATAGCAACCGCCTAGCAACCGGGTGGTGTTTTTGCCACTGCAAGCACCATTCACATTTTCTTCTGGAAATGTACATTCTAGTTAATGGTGCTTGCCATTTAATGGCAAAGCACAGTATTGTTATTGCTCATACTTATTATTATTCTTCTTCTTCCACTTTTATTTCGGCGCGCTACTCCTCCCACAGTTTTTGTCACAGAGCCATGAATGAGGTGTCAAAACGTGCGGCCTAATCGGGAATCGTGTGCTATGACTTTTATAAGCGATCGGGGGTACGATGTTTGCCCCAGGGGCAAAATAGGGGCAAAATCAAACGCATTGACTTAACATGGCGAAAAACTTTGACGCCTCGTAGCTCAGAGAGTGGATTTCACAGAAATGTTGAAATTTGCCACATTTGAAGAGGCTGGCAGGCTCTGTAAGACCACACCCTCAAAATGGGGGTAAAAGTTGCCACCCCTGGGGGGCAGGAGCGTCCCAAAGTTGCCCCATTGACTTAACATGGCGAAAAAAAATTGACGCCTCGTAGCTCAGAGAGTGGATTTCACAGAAATGTGAAATTGGCCACATTTGAAGAGGCTGGCAGGCTCTGTAAGACCATACCTCAAAATGGGGTAAAAGTTGCACCCCTGGGGGGCAGGAGGGTACTAAAATTTGCCCCATTGACTTTCAATGGTGTAGGACGGCCCATGAAATGGGCCGTCCTTTCAATTGAACCGCTTTTCAATTGAACATAACTCTGGATCACAGTGTCATAGAGACAAGGGGGCGGGCTCATTTGACTCAGACGACCAATCAGCATCTCAGGATCATTGTGAAGCTATCAAGCCACGCCCCTAGCAACCATTTAGAGCACCTTAGCAACACGTCCCATAGACTTCCATTAAAAGAGATCAAAGGGATATCTCAGGATAGAAGTGTCATAGAAACATGAGGGTGGGCTCCTTGTCTCGGGGCAGCAAGCAGCCAATCCTGAATCACCTCAACCACTCACTGGCCACGCCCTAGCAACCATTGTCGATCACCTTAGCAACCAAAATTCACAGAGGAATATCTTCCATTCTGAATGTCACAGAGGCGTGGGAGTTGGTTTATATCATTCATACTGACAAGAAGCCTTTGGAGTATCGTGATTGCTAGCTGCCAAGCCACTCCCTAGCAACCAAACAGAGTACCCTAGCAACCGTTTTTGCAAGACCTATATCTCTGCATCAGAACATCCGTAGAGAGATGGGGGTTGGTTTATACATTCACACACTGACTTTGGAGCTTCATGATTGGCAGCTGCCAAGCCACTCCCTAGCAACCAAACAGAGTACCCTAGCAACCATTTTGCAAGACCAATATCTCTGCATCAGAACATCGTATAGAGATGGGGGTTGGCTCTTTTGACTCATGCTAGCAAACAGGACTTGCTACATGCTACACATGCTAGCAGTGAATAGCTACATGCTAATAGCGCTTAGCTAAGTGCTAAATCATGCCAATAAAATGCTACAACAACTCCATAGTAACCATCTGTGACAACTACCAACCACCTAGTAACAACATAGCAACCACTCAAGATTACCCTAAATGCTATCATGCTAGCAACATGCTAGCAACATGCTAATCATGTTAGCAACATGCTAATCACGCTATAAATCATGCTAGCAACATGCTAATCATGCTAAAATAATGCTAGCAAACATGCTAATCATGCTAGGCAAACATGCTAGTCACATGCTAATCATGCTAGCAAACATGCTAAAAACATGCTAATCACGCTAAAATCATGCTAGCAACATGCTAAAATCATGCTAGCATCATGCTAGCATCATGCTAGCAACATGCTAGCATCATGCTAGCATCATGCTAGCAACATGCTAGCAACATGCTAATCATGCTAGCAACATGCTAATCACGCTAAAATCATGTTAGCAAACATGCTAATCATGCTAAAATCATGCTAGCAACATGCTAGCAACATGCTAATCATGCTAGCAACATGCTAGCAACATGCTAATCATGCTAGCAACATGCTAATCACGCTAAAAATCATGTTAGCAAACATGCTAATCATGCTAAAATCATGCTAGCAACATGCTAGCACATGCTAATCACGCTAGCAACATGCTAGCAACATGCTAATTGTGGCTAGCAACATGCTAGCAACATGCTAATCACGCTAAAATTATGCTAGCAACATGCTAATAATGCTAAAATCATGCTAGCAACATGCTAGCAACATGCTAATCATGCTAGCAACACGCTAGTCACATGCTAATCATGCTAGCAACATGTAGCAACATGCTAGTCACATGCTATCATGCTAGCAACATGCTAAAAACATGCTAATTGACGCTAAAATCATGCTAGCAACATGCTAGCAACATGCTAATCATGCTAGCAACATGCTAGAAACATGCTAATCACACTAGCAACATGCTAGCAACATGCTAATAATGCTAAAATCATGCTAGCATTATGCTAGCAACATGTTAGCAACATGCTAATCATGCTAGCAACATGCTAGCATTATGCTAGCAACATGCTAGCAACATGCTAATCACGGTAGCAACATGCTAGCAACATGCTAATCATGCTAAAATCATGCTAGCATATGCCTGACACATGCTAGCAACATGCTATCACGCAAGTAGCTACATCTAGCAAAATGCTAATCATGCTAGCAACATGCTAGCAAACATGCTAATCATGCTAGCAACATGCTAGCAACATGCTAGCAACATGCTAATCACGCAAGTAACATGCTAGCAAAATGCTAATCATGCTAGCAACATGCTAGCAAATGCTAATCATGCTAGCAAACATGCTAGCAACATGCTAGCAACATGCTAATCATTAGCAACATGCTAATCATGCTAACAACATGCTAATCACGCTAAAATCATGCTAGCAAACATGCTAATCACACTAGCAACATGCTAGCAACATGCTAATTCATGCTAGCAACATGCTAGAAAACATGCTAATCACGATAGGCAACATGCTAGCAACATGCTAATAATGCTAAAATCATGCTAGCATCATGCTAGCAACATGCTAGCAACATGCTAATCATGCTAGCAACATGCTAATCATTGCTAGCAACATGCTAGCAACATTGTAATCACGCTAGCAAACATGCTAGCAACATGACTAGAAACATGCTAGTCATATCTAGCAACATGCTAGCAACATGCTAATCATGTTAACGACATGCTAGAATCATGTTAACAACATGCTAGCAACATGCTAATCATGCTAGCAACATGCTAGCAACATGTTAATCATGCTAGCAATATGGTAACAAGATGCTAATCATGCCCAAATATGCTAGCAAAACATGCTAGTCACTAGTATCTGTCCAGCGCCGAGTTTTGCCACTGCAAGCACCATTCACATTTTCTTCTGGAAATGTACATTCTAGTATTGTTATTACTATTCGCCCTGACCAAACTTCGGAGCGCTACTCCTCCCGCAGTTTTTTGCCACAGAGCCATGAAATGAGGTGTCAAAACGTGCGGCCTAATCGGGAATGGTGTGCTATGACTTTTATAAGCGATCGGGGGTACGATGTTCGCCCCCAGGGGCGAAATAGCGGCAAAAAAACGCATAGACTTAACATTGCGAAAACTTTGACGCCTCAGAGCTCAGAGAGTGGATTTCACAGAAATGTGAAATTTGCCACATTTGAAGAGGCTGGCAGGCTCTGTAGGACCATACCTCAAATGGGGTAAAAGTTGCACCCCTGGGGGCAGGAGCGTCCCAAAGTTGCCCCATGACTTTCTATGGTGTAGGACCTAGCAACCACCCAGAACATCCTAGCAACCGCCTAGCAACGCCCTATCAACCACCAGAACACCCTAGCAACCGCCTAGCAAGAACCTGCAACGCCTACACCGGGTGGTGTTTTTTGCCACTGCAAGCACCATTCACATTTTCTTCTGGAAATGTACATTCTATATTGTAATTACTATTCGCCCTGACCAAACTTCGGCGCGCTACTCCTCCCGCAGTTTTTGCCACAGAGCCATGAATGAGGTGTCAAAACGTGCGGCCTAATCGGGAATGGGTTGCTATGACTTTTATAAGCGATCGGGGGTACGATGTTTCACCCCAGGGGCGAAATAGCGGCCAAAAAAAAACGCATAGACTTAACATTGCGAAAAACTTGACGCCTCGTAGCTCAGAGAGTGGATTTCACA
>QVTF01006353.1:0-27659 GCA_003573665.1 Oxygymnocypris stewartii
TGTGTGTGTGTGTGTGTGTGTGTGTGTGTGTGTGGTGTGTGTGTGTTGTGTGTGTGTGTGTGTGTCTGTTGTGTCTGTGTCTGTCTGTGTGTGTGTGTGTGTGTGTGTGTCTGTGTGTCTGTCTGTGTGCGTGTGCGTGTGCGTGTGTGTGTGTGTGTGTGTGTGGTCTGTCTGTCTGTCTGTCTGTCTGTGTGTGTGTGTGTGTGTGTGTGTGTTTGGGGGGTGGTGAGGCTGGTGTTTATGAGGTCATTTACCAAACTCATGTTTTCAACATTTCCTCTTGACATAATTTTTTTTGCTTTGTTCTC
This sequence comes from Oxygymnocypris stewartii, assembly GCA_003573665.1. NCBI lineage: Eukaryota > Metazoa > Chordata > Actinopteri > Cypriniformes > Cyprinidae > Oxygymnocypris > Oxygymnocypris stewartii. Next base: position 309 of record QVTF01006353.1, read on the forward strand.
TGCTAATTGTTTCCATCCCTAGCAAGACGAGAGAGTTTGAGAAATGTGTTTTCTGCAATTCTCTTGCTCTTCTCAATAACATCTACAGTCCAAGTCTTAGTGACATTTGCATTTTGTCTGATTTAAAGCAATTTGTATATGATGATCTCAGCATAATATGAGTGTAAGTTTATTTAAAAAATTCTAAATCAAAATAGATGCTATTAGCTTTTTAAAATACATGCAGTTTTTTTAACCCACATCTCCAACCACCTCATGTAATGTAATCTATTCACGTTTAATCTTGTTGAACAGCAGTTTCACAGTAAAATGTGAATGGCTGATTTTTAACCACTCAGTATTTGGTTTGTCTCGTTTGCTTTAGTTTCAGCAGCTCTGAAGCTACATGAACAAAACCTGACGATCATGTTCTCCAGCTTTGTTTGAGATCATTTTTCTGAAAGCATCTTGAGCTTCAACGGAATACCAGAAAAACTGACAATTTGTGCAAAAAGGTAACTAGTGATTTACTACATTTCATCAGTCACCTACTAATAGTGCATACTATAGTGCCATACTATTTGTAAAGGTTTCTCATTTGTTATGAAATATTTTATTTATTATTATTATTAAAATAAACATATATTATTTTAAAATATATATTTTGTCTTCTATTATTATTTTAGAATATTTCAATTTGTATTTGAGAATATGTATATTTTATAAAAAAATTAGTATGTGTTATTACCATTAAAATACCATATTATTTAAAAAGATCGTCTTGTTATTATTATTTGAAAATAAGAAAAAAGTGTATTTTTATTTTGTTTTAGATTTCTTATATTGTTGTCATTATGAGCAATACAACATTTAATAATAGTGTATTTTTATTTAAAAAAAATTACATGTAACAAATCCAGTTTTCACTGTACGCACACACACACACACACACACACACACACGCACACATGCACACATGCACGCACGCACACACACACGCACACATGCACGCACTCACGCACGCACGCACGCACGCATGCACACACACACGCACACACGCACACATGCACACACACACACACACACACACACACAACGCACACATGCACACACACACACACACGCACACATGCACGCACGCACACACACACACACACACACGCACACACACACGCACGCACGCACGCATGCAGTCTCCCAAACTGTTGAAATGAGATAATCTGAAATCTAGTAGGAATAACCCGACCGCTGTATGACATACATCGAGCAACAGTCGATTTCTGATCTACTGCCAGATTATTCATGAAGCGTTTCACTGTCAGTCTGGTTTACAGTAAAGCTCCATCATATGAACTGCTTCTGTTTGCACATGCATGAATCCAGATCATTCAGAGCATGTGCACAATGACAGACATCTGTCGTGCTTTTAAGCATCAGGAGTTTTTGTCTTTCCTCAAACAACCGCTTATTGATCCGTCACACGCTCTAATGTGATTTCACAGTGCTTGTGGGAAAATAGAAAAACCGTAGCGTGTGTGATGAATCATTTAGTAGCCTAATATATGCAAAGTTATGTCATGATTATGTAAAGTTGGTAACTGGTGGCGTTTGTACTAAATGTGCAAATATAGCAGAAAGAAGCTGTTGCATAAAGAAAGGAATTATGTGGGATGCATAACCAGCATTTCATTCACCTAGAAAAGGGAAAAAATAACAGCAAATCATTTTTTTGTAGAAAGATTCATTTAAGGCCTGAAAGATCAATATGAGCATCACATTTATGCTTGAACAGAGAATTTGTTTATATGCCAGTTCACACTGAATGGTTTTAGCTGATGGTGCTCGTTCACGGGATTGACAATCAGGCAGTGTGACTTATCAAAGACGCGATCTTAGAGAATCAATCCTGCTGAGAGAATCAGTTCTGACTGCGATGAGTCGATGACCTACAGCCAATGAGAGAGCAAGATATATATAGATATAGATAAATATATGGATATAAGACACACACACACATATATACACAAAAAATACACATTATATTACACACACTTTTTTTGTATTTTTCGTTTTCATCATCTTTGAGGGACTTTTATGGGCTATGAGAAATAAACTCATTATAAAATGCACAACACGTTGGTCTCACGTTCAAGTAATTAGATTTGTGTATACACATTGTCCCAGCAAAGTATTATTAACAAGTCATCTTTGTTCATTATTGTGTGTTCGGGGAGGACTTATAGACCATGTGTTTGACTGTAGTCTGCAGACCAGACAGAGTTGTTGGCGATTCGTTCTATTGTAAAGTCATGCGGTGTGTAACCTCCTGTCGCCGACCCATCATGCAATGTGAACACAGCAGCGACTGAACGCTGCCACAGATAGTCACGCAGTGAGAAAACAACTGGTGATCGCATGATGAAAATCATGCAGTGTGAACTCGGCATAGTGCCACGTACATTTTTAAGATTAAAATATGAATAAGACTGGATTTGTTCCACAGTTTCGCTGACTGGAAACGTGAGACTGATTGAATTCGATGCAGAAAGCCTTCGGGCCTGAAGGTACAGAGTTTGACATGGAAGTTTTCAAGCCAAACAACATACTTGTACGGTGAGCGTTTGACTTCTGTTTAATGCTCACTATTTACTTCCAAATCTTATGAGTCTTCATAAGTGAAGATATAATATACAATCTCACTCATTAGTGTAATTTGCATTTAAGGAAACAGTGTTGATGTTTCTAGCTTGAACACAGCATTAACTACTAAACTAAACAACCAGTGACTAATCATTTAAAACAGGATCAAAGCCAAGCGCAGAAGATTGATGAGGATAAAGGGTGCTTGCCCTGAGGTGAAGGAGCTGTTGTCTCTTTGGTGAATGTTTCATTTTTATCAGGCTGATCAGAATGTGAACTTCAAACGAGAACGTTGTACTAAATCGAGTCTGTGTGTGTGTAGATGTACAACAAGACACTGATGCTGCTTTCAACATGAAGCGCGTGAGTAAACACCACTGATTACTGGCTGTTTTATTTATATCAGCGTTCTCGCATCTAATGACCAATGGATTCTACATCTATATATATATACGATATGAAATAAACAGATTTTTTACATTTCAGAATTTGAAAAATTGTACTCACAAAGAGCCGGTTTAGCCAGTGACAAATATTTTGTAGCTTCGAGAAAGGTTTATACACTAAATATACAAAACTAAATTACAAAAACTTTAAAATGAAAATATACAAATATTATTCAAATCTCAATGACACTAAAATAACATTGGTGCGAAGGCTCTATATTGTATGACTCAGTGAATATATCAATTAATTTAATATTTTTTAACTTATTAAAAATGTGTCCAGGGTTAACAAGAAAAAGTGAAATCCAATATGTGGTCATGTTGACTATCATTTTTATTTATTTATTACAATTTAAAACACAATGAATGTAATGAACTGTAACTACGTTTAATGTAATTCATATTATTTATAAGAAATATTGCAGAGGCTAACCAGTTTTGATGTAAATGAGTGACACATGTTATTCTCTGTATAGATGGTCAGATGTTGTTCTTGCACTGAAGCTGAAGATGCTCGGTGAACATCTAAAACCATGCTGGAGATCATGCTTGTGTTCATTTCAGCTCCAGATCTGCCGTCATTAAAGAGATGAACTCTCTCACAGATAAAGTGACCAAACTCATCAAATGTCATCAAGCACCTCAGTAATCTGCCTTATTTAACTACATTTATATTCCCGCAGTACACTGATTAGTACTGGTGTGTGTGTGTTTGAGTGTGGTGAACCTCAGAGTTCTCAGTGTAACCTGAATGTGCTGCGAGTTCCCAGAGCTCGACTCCTCCCGGATCACTCTCTCTCTCTCTCTATATCTATCTCGCGAGAGAGATTGGGCGCGGGCGAGAGCGCGCTAAGGAGGGACGTCGCGAGAGCGGCGAATGGAGCGCGAGAGAGCACGATGCGAGCGAGCAGCAAGAGCGATCACTATAGAGCGAGAAATAACAAACAGATGCACTAGAGAGCGCGCGAACTTAGTATAGCTCTCTCTCCTCTCTCACTCTCTCTCTCGCTCTCTCTCTCTCTCTCTCTCTCTCTCTCTCCACTCTATCACTCTTCTCTTTCTCCTGCTCTCTCCCTCTCTCTCTTCTCACTCTCTTCTGTGTGTCTCTCTCTCTCTATCTCTATCTCTCTCTCTCTCTCTCTCTCTCTCTCTCTCACTCTCTGTGTTCTTTTTTGTCCTCTCTATCTCTCTCTCTCTCTCTCTCTCTCTCGCTCTCTCTCTCACACACACACGGGACGGTTTAATGTTCCTGTGACACACACATACACACATATACTGCTGCAGACGGGACAGTTTAATGTTCCTGTGACACACACACACACGCACAACACACACCGCTGCAGACGGGACAGTTTAATGTTCCTGTGCCACACACACATACGCACAAACACACACACACACACACACACTGCTGCAGACAGGACAGTTTAATGTTCCTGTGCCACACACACATACACACACACACACACACACACACACACACACACACACACACACACACACACACTGCTGCAGACAGGACAGTTGTATGTTCCTGTGACACACACACACTCACACACACACACACACACACACACACACACACACTGCTGCAGACGGGACAGTTGTATGTTCCTGTGACACACACACTCTCTCACACACACACACACACACACACACACACTGCTGCAGACGGGACAGTTGTATGTTCCTGTGACACACACACTGACACACACTATACATATACTAACACACTAACACACCATACTAAAAATATAAAACAGCACAGAAAGATGACAATCTGATGAAACATTCAAAGAACATTTACCATGGTATCACTGTTCAGAAGTTAATATATTTACATTCTCAGTTTAATAATTGATATTTATTTGTATATATTTTTAAATATTAATATTGTATTTTATTTTATATTTTAGAATGAAAGAATTGATATGGATTTAATTAAACAATTTATCAAATATATATATATATATATTTTTTTTAAAGACAATTTTTTATATAATTTATATTTAAATGATACTGTACTTTCATACATTTATAACTTTTAATAAATATTTATTTTTAGAATAAAGTATATATCTAAAATATATATATATTAAGAATTTTAAATATGTAAGTTGATACCAATATATATATACTTTTATACTTATTAATATAAATATTATTTGATAAATGAGCAATTTTCACATTTATTTATTTATTTTCAAGCAAAAATAACCAAACAAGCCATCATTGTACTGTGGTATTTTAGACATGCACCGTGGTTTTCTGTATGTTGGGAGTATCGTGTAAATACCATGGTATATAAATTTGATAATCAAACCACCGTGGTTTTATTTATCAATAATGAAAAAGGTAGTAAATGTAACAAGTTAAGAAATAAAGAAAGAAAGCACATTGTAAATGTAACTGACTTTTTTCGACATTATGCCCTGGCGGGAAATGGCTGAATGAATTAAAGATGACCTTGTTGAGGCCGTCATTTCCACTCAGCGGACAGTCGGATGGCAAGCTTCGTGTTAATTTACTGCCGTGGTAATGGTTGTTATAAGGCAGCCGTTGGCGCTAAAGCCTCCTCATTAATTAAAAGAGCATCATGGGTTGTGAGAGGCTCAGAGGCAGATGTGAAGTTGCTCAGGGTTGTCAAGCACTCGTGTGTTTATCTGTCTGGAATAACCTCAAGACATGGATATTGTGAGCAGCGCTTCCATATTCTGTCAGATGTGTATAGGATTGAACATGAGTGCTTTAGAAAACGCTTCAAGTTACAATTAGAGTTAGAGTTTTTCTTTTAAAGTTTTTAAGATATAAATGCATTTATTTAGGATGTGATAACTGAATAATCTGTTTCATCCTAAAAAGCAGAGATTAAATGGAGTCTGCTGTTTCTCAGATGTTTCTTCTTCAGTAAGTGTCTCTTCTAGAGTTTCAGAAATGTCTCAGATTTGCCTTCAATCAAGAGTCAGAGATCTCAAAACAAGCTCCAACATTTCTCATCATGTGATCAGAATTGCTATAGGCACATTCATTTTATCGCCTCATTCTTACGGTTTATACTTAATTATTGACTTGCTGCATGTAAGCTGTTGACTCATGTGTGTGTAGTTTTATTTGTCCCAATGAATTTTAAGAGCAACATCTGAGTTAAATGAAACAGAACTGAGAACTTTGTTAAATGTGTCATTTATGAGCAATATAATTTTCCTCTGGGCAGCAAACACAAACTATAATCACATTTCTAGATTTATCAGATTCCACTTCAGCAAACATGTTAAACAGGCCTGTGTCATAATTTAACGGTAACTTTTATTAAGCAGCCTAAATTAAAAATAATATCTTTATATGTATTGTTGTCTCTTTCTATTGACTTGATTTAGATGTAGGCTGTTTAAATGAGTTCCTGCCAAAACCAGTTTTATAGATATGTTACAGATTAAAAACAGAGGATAGGACTTTATTTTTCACTTTATTTCTTCTCAATTACAGTCATTTCTATCTGAAGAGCGCGTCACAGAGAATGAGAGTGCTCTCTAGTGGTCACATCTAACTCAGCTCTTTTCACAAGGTCAGTTTTGACTTGCTTTGTATATTTTATGTGCATATTATGAAGTGCATGCAAGTAGCAACTATTTCGACCAGCTGTATTTGTTGATGTATTTGCAAACTGAACATGCATTGGCATATTGAAATATAGCTCATTAAAAATATCTTGTTTAAGGATAGTTTGCATGAGGCAAATCAGCATGTCCTGCAGTGTGACATGCATTTACAACGTTTGTAAAAACATTTGTGTATTTGTGTAAAAAAAGGGAGGACAAAAGGGTGATTTTAAAAGGTATTTTATGTATTCAATGTACTGATCAACATTTTATCTGTATCTTATGCTAAACAAGGCTGCATTTATTTAATCAAAAAAAATGATGCAATATTTTTGCAATTTAGAATAACTGTTTTAAAATGTAATTTATGTCTGTGGTGAAATACTGAGTTACATCATTACTCCAGGCTTCAGAGTCACACGATCCTTCAGAAAGTATTTCTAACATTTCTGATCATTATCAATGTTCTGCTACATGTTTTTTGTGGAAAGCGTGATACATTTTTATTTTCAGGATTCTTTGAAGAATAGAAAAGAACAGCATTTATTTGAAAAATGAGTAACATTATAAATGTCCATACTGTCACTTTTGATCACCTGATCTGAATTGCTATGCACATTACTTTTATAGCTGTAGTTTATACTTAATTATATACTAACACATCCTTGCTAATTAAAAGTATTATGTATTTATTTTTAAATCCAGTGCATATGCATGCATACATGAACCAGTCCTTGAGGTATATACGTGTAACAACACAAATGCAATAAAATATTCTATTGAAGGTGCGACAACAGTGAGCGCTACAAATGCTCTCCAATCAGATTTCCAAGGTTGTCCCAGACCGATTGTTTGCATGATTGAGATGAGGTCAGCTGCAGTATGACTTCTGCTCCTCATGGAGTGTTTCAGGCTGGGTCGCTGAATAGCGTCCCGGCCTGTAATTACCGGGTCCATTGCCCGGCCTATTGTCATGCATAGACGAGCAGGCACGACCCAGGGAGCACAGACAACATGCCAAACTAAATGTGGGGTGTGGCGGGTCACCTAGATCACCATCTCATGATAATTACCCACAAGCCTCAGTCAGTAAAGGTGGAGGGGTCTGGGGGAAGGTGCAGGTTCCCACACAAAAGAAAAAAACGACAATAAACACATAGCTACATAATGACTTGTCTTACCTTGCCTTTTTTCTCCTCCCTTACAATGGAACTTACTCATTTCTTTTGCTTTATAATTACCATGAGTGAGAGCAGGTGGGGTGAAGGTACCAACCCTTTAAAGCCCAGATTGGCTTATGATAGGAGGAGAAGATGGCTTTTGTTGAAGGTGTCGGCTTTGCTGAAAATCCACATTTTAAATCATTGTGCAATCGATTTCAAATGTATTTATACGAGCGATATGTTCGGAAATGGGCAACGGCGTTTGATCATGGGATGAAAGTGGTGGCACATCCGTCTCCTTAAACTTTATATAAGGCTTAAAACCACTTTCTACCGTCCTCAGGGCAGTAGTTACCAGGTGAGCCCAAAGAGTATAATTAACCCAGACTGTTGCAGTTAAAGAATATAAAGCGTGTCAGAGAAGCTTCTGTCAATGTTGGCCTTCGGCAGAAAACAGGGATTAAATTAGTCAGAGGTTCCTCTTTGTGTTTGAGCACATAGCCAGCAGGCCTGTGTTACGAAGAGAGATAGATAGATAGATAGATAGATAGATAGATAGATAGATAGTTCTCCAACAATCCAGCTCAACAACAGAGAACGAGGCAGAAGGCGGCGGCATCTAAACATTTGCTTTGGATTTAGGAAGGACGTCTCATGCAAGCTCTCTCATCTGGTGAGGATTGGTTGAAGTACACAATGAGCCTCTGTCCCATGTACGCTTGTAAAGTGGTGGCACATGAGGATGGGCGGGCTGGACATTTTCCCTCCATTATGTTTTAATCATCTTTGTTTCTAGCAGTTCAGCTTTTCTTCTCCTGGCTCTCTTTCATTCTTCACCCGCCCCTCTTTTAATCGGCTCTGTCAACTCAAAGCACCACACAGTCAGATATGATCCCTTTTAGTGTTTATTTACCCCTAAACAAGCAGATAAGCATATGAAGGGAAACGTCCCGAGGGCTGAGAGAATTAGAGAATACCTGAAACAATACATGCTGCAGCAGAACAAAGGCCACGGAGACGATTGTTTGCGTGTCTCAAACAGACAGCTGCGTGGAGAGCAGAGAAGGTGGTTTGTAATTTAATGAAGCGAGGTGAGACGTTGTTTAAGTGAGTTGGCTGCACCGGGAGCCTAGCGTGACAGCTCTGCGTTTTCTCATCGTCTTTTGTCCGGAGAACGAAGGGAGACTGTGAGAAGGGCACGGGTCCGGTTGCCTCGTCTCATGACAGAACTGCCTCTGGCCTTCGCTGAGGATGCAACGTATCTTTTACAAAGTCAATCACAATATTTCCATAACATCTCTCTGCTTGAATACAGATATATTCATGTGAAAATTGGTATTCTTGAGAGGCTGCTCTTTTAAACTTGAAACCTTTCATGCTGAAAACCTATGCATCATATTTAATACTCAAATTTAGGCATTATCAATACAATTCTACATGCCTTCTGTCGTCCGAATGATAGTTCATACTTTTTTTGGTATAAACGTCCACCTTCAGCTTGTGCTTCACGTGTCCTTTTGCTGTAAAATATGACATTTTTATAAATTAAATGCAAGAGTAACTTTGATATTGTTAGTAATATTTTGAGAAGAACACTTACTGAACTGAAGCAAAATCGTGTTCAAATATAATCATCTGGTTTTTGAGGAGCGTTTATTTGTTCATCTCTCAATCATCATTTGCATTGCATTAAATGTTTAGATCATTTAAATGTAATCTTAGATATATTTTTTGGAGACACAGAACTGACATTTAAATAATTGTATGTAATTATCTGTTATACTGTTATAACGATCTTACTGATTTACATTACACGCATCAGAATTGCATACTTTTGCCCATATAAATACCAGCATCTGCACCAAATTACAGTTTTGAGCCTCTAAATAATTTTTTTTTAAATCTTCATATTCTTACAATATTATGCTTTATGAGCCATAAAAAGCCAGATGGATATTATATATATAAATATTATATATGCTGACTTCTAAACTCATACATAATGTTTTTTGTTTTAGATTTGTTTGTCTAAAAGGTACAATAAATTGTCCTATTTTTAAAAAAAAAACGTTTTTTTATTTAATGTTAATTATTTCATGTCTGGTTTTACAGAGTTCATTACCAACTTGTCTCAGAGTTTTCTTCTAAAAACCCTTTCGAGAAATGCAATTATTTTCATGAGAAATATCTTGAGATTGCAGACTTTGCTATATTAGTAAATCTAACTACTGTCTTTTTTAATGTTGATTAATGGGTTTTTCTCAGGAAAAGCATATAAACGAGAGACTTTTGTCCCTATGTTCTCCATTTGATCTCTGTGCTCAGATGTCTTTTGCATGTTATCTTAGCAGCTTTTATCGCCATGTTTTGAGCTGAGACATTCGAACGTTAAGCAAATCCTCACAATGAGCCACAAAACGTGCTTCCAGACAAGCAATGCATTTGCAAGCTGCAAATGATGGTCTATATGCATAGAAGCAGAAAAGTTTTAAAAATAAATCTTCAGGAATGCTTGGGTTTAATCAATGGGCCAAATATTTCACCTATTTTAAAAGGCTTTTCTTGTGAAGTAAGAAGAATAGGGCTGGTAACCACATCACAGGGTAACTGCAGTTTGGCAGGTGTGCTGTAATGAGCAGAGATAGAGCGCCCAACAGGATGCAAATTAATTTAGGCCCCGGGCTCTTCCAGCGTGATGCATTCAAGGCAATTAAAACTCTGCCACTTTCTACAAGAGGGGTCAGGTTCCCTACAGATCATCCCAATATGACATGAAAGATCTAAGAGAGCAGCTCGGCGTGTCAAAACTTGACGGCGATGAAAAGGAAGAGTTGGATGAACTTTGATAGACATCAGAAATCTGGGAAACAAAAACAAGGTTGAATTCTGCCAAGAAAAGGAAGGATAAGAAAGGAAGGCCGTTTCTTTTGGAGATTATGCAAGCGTGTTTGGATGGGAAGGAGTTCAGATAATAATGAAACAATTAAAGGCTTTAAAGTTGACCTGAACTGTAAAACTTTTTTTGCATAAATCAAATGAAGAATGCTTGAGTTAAGGACCTGGAATCTCTCTCACTCTCTTTATAGGGCTTGACTGGACTGATTACACGGTCACCCCACCCCGAACCCTTCCCTTCCCATGATGCCTCGGGCTACGACGCCACACCCTGTGACAGCGCTCCCCCCTCCTGAGTGGGACGGTCTCTGTGCAGGTGGGACAGGTAATTAAACTTTTACATCGACTCTCTTCTCTGGTGTAAATCAGCCTGCTGTCACAGATCCGTTCTGCTGGAAATGAGGGCTGGAGCAGTTCAAACATAATAATAATAATAATAAAAACTTTCCATATTTACCCACGCTCATGTTGTTCCAAACTCATATAACCCCCAAAAAGGAGAATCTTTACATAACACATATTTCATTGTGACCAGTACAGAAAAAAAGCTACTCTTTAATATTTCATTTGTATGTGCTATATGTTTTATAAAAAATAATTAATACAAATATATCTAATAACTTTAACTACCTGATAATAAATACTCATCAAAATAAATATATACAATTTTGTAAATTATTAAGCAAACAACGTTATTAATTATGGCAGTTGACATCAAATTACATATTTTTTGTAATAAAAGCTCAAGTTTTAAAAAATGCCAAAAATGTACCTTTTGTTCAATTATATTTATTATTCTTTTGACTCAAAAAAAGTCCTCTTTCTGATTGTTGCTATTTACACCGAGAGCAACTGTTATGGGCTCAGATGGATTTCACAGATGGCATATTTAGTTCTAACAGAGTTTTGTAATTGAAATCATGTATTTTAGTGTTGACATGATTAGCATGCTTCTGTTTGCTTCAAAGCTGTCTCTCCGCAGCTGTGTTGACACTGATGAATTTACTAGTGAAGAGCCCGAGGCAGACGTCACATCAGTGGGAATAGCTCACATGCCTCGCACTGCCAAAGCACAGCTCGGCTCCGAGTTAACACTGGATCAATGATGCCTGGTTTCTGTCATTTCAAAGAGATTTGGATTTGAAACCAAAAATTTTTAAACATGCATTTCAATTAAACAAAACCTTCAAATATTGGGATCTAAAATGTATCCAGATGGAAAAAAAAAACATGAAATAAACAGCCTTTTCCATTAACTCTCTCAAAAAATCCTAACCGTTAACGAAAGAATGTGTTGACAGCCTAAAGCAAATATGTTCATATTGCGTCAAACAAACCCCCCGAGATGTTTGCATATATACGTTGAAGGTAATAAAATAGATTTCATGGCTATTTATATACATAAAAACACATTTATTTGTTGTTACACACTAATCTCACAATGAGCAGCTCATTTGCATCACGCAGATCATGCTTTAAACTTCTCACCGAATATGAATCAGGAATCATTTGAATCGGCTGCCAGGAGGATGAATATGTAAAATATCAGTTTATCATTTATTCAAAGAAAAAAAGAAATATGATCACGTATCTAGTATCTGAGTCTGTAATAAAACAAGAATAGGCTGTAATATTTGTTGCTTCTTTGGAACAGGTCAAGTTTAAGGAAGTTATGTATAGTATGACAGATAAAGATCTCTGTGTCTGATGAGTGCAACATCAAACCGTGCCGATGTTTTGCATACATATATATTGACTATAATGAGCTTGCCTTCCGGGTTCAACCCTTCAGCTAAACACGGCATGACTAGATTTTCATGTTCACATTATATAGATATAATACATATATTCAATTCCAGATGCACAGACTGCGTTACAATGTGCTCCAGCATTATTAAACTATGCTATTCTATGACATCAGTAATGTAATTTACACTATTTACTTTAATGCATTTTCATTAGAAATGACGAGAAACTGGTGAATAAAGACTGACAGTCAATGTTTAATATCAGAAATGATCATTTAAAGCATTTTGTCTCGTTTATGTTGGCCGTCCCGTGCCTGGTTGCAATGTGTCAACCTCTAAAATCACATGATTTTTATTAAAAAACGCCATTATCTTATTTGAAAAAAATAAAATAAGTCAGTGACAAAATATTTGACTTTGACTTGTATATTTGTTTTCATGAGATCAGATAACGCTTTAAGCTGTCATAAAGTCATGTTACAACGTACACCACCTACGGGGCATGTTGTCACATTTCACTTTCTTAAAGAAAAACATATGCACTGTAATTATGAAACAAAGCGACATATTTGTATTAGAAGTGTGAAATTACTGTGGATTAAAAATGATATTCTGAACCCCAAACTGTAAAGTCAAAAAGTGTTACAATTTGCGCTGCTCTCCTCTACATATCATTTTCAGTATTCTTGCAGTTTTGTACAAATAGCTAAAACTAAAACTGAAATAATAATTATTAAAAACTATACAGGCATTTAAAAACAATACAAATAATAAAAAAACGACAACAAAATAAAATAATTTACTGTAACTTTAACAGAAATTAGCATGGAAGCAGAAAATATACAAAAATTGTATATATATATTTACATTTATGCATTTAGCAGACGCTTTTATCCAAAGCGACTTACAGTGCATTCAGGCTATACATTTGTATTGTCAGTATATGTGTTTCCTGGAAACTGAACCCACAACCTTTGCGCTGCTAACGCAATGCTCTACCACTGAGCCACAGGAACAGGAATATATATATATATATATAAGTAATTGAATAATATATTGCCATGATGTACTGATCATTTTTTTTCACAGTGTACTTTCTAGTGACCCAGTCTTTATTGTTGTTATGCGTTTGAAGGACACTTAAGCCTGTAGGTTAATTAAACCGCTGTGAGTTCGTCAGAGATGCTGTCAGTTTTGGCAGGTAATTGGTGTGTGATTATCTGCTTCTTGGCTCACGCTGGGCCGATTGTGAATGTCACTCATTAACGCAGATTCTTTAAAGTAGTGTTTAGGGAGCTGCCCCAACAAGTTATGCGGGGCGAGAGGTTAGTAGTGTGTGTGTGTGTGGTGTGGGTGTGTGTGTGTGTGTGTGTGGGTGTGTGTGTGTGTGTGTGTGTGTGTGCGTGCGTGCGTGCGTGCGTGTGTTGGGTGGGTGTGTGTGTGGGTCTGTGTGTGTGTGTGTGTGTGTGCGCGTGTCAACACTGTCATATGGTGTTGAGGCTCATTTAAACTAACTCCCCATGCTCCACTTAACAGCTATGAAAAGTATTGAAAGTGTAAAGTTTGACAAAAGAGGCCCTCTGGGTTTACAGTCATTGTTTTGTTTTGAGTTTATTGTCTTATGAGGAAAATACGCTTTATTAGATGTCGCACGAGTTGACAAACAAATTAAATATAAGCAGGATCGAATTAAAACTGCTGATCTGATCAAGTTATATGTATGCATATGCGCTTTTATTTATAAAACACAAATACTCATTTGAGGTATCAGTGATTAAATATATTTTGTGAAATGTTGACACTTTTTGTGATGCAGCTATTTTCTTATAAAATAAGAAAAACATTTATAAAGATTTCTGCAGTGAAATAACGCATGGGGGAAAAGTTATGCAAAAAATTATGCAAAAACAATTTTAACAAAAAAACTGCAAGTAAATTTCACAATTAATAACAAAGAAACTGCAAGTCGCACACTGAATTAAGCATGGAATTTTAAAGTTTACATTTTTACATACAGACTTTATTTACTAAGTCTCTGTGTGGCCCACTTTTTCTTTTTCCTGCAGAACCACATGACCCAACTTCTAATTATGCTCTCTGAGCACATGCAGGCCTTACCGTAGTAAAAGCCTTTCTCACGAGCTCCAGATCTGTCCTGAACGAGTGATGAACATACTGACTCAATGAATCACCGGTCGGCTTGATTTACAAGCAACTGTCATGCTTTTGAAAACAAAACAATAACTTTAGATACCAGCTTATTATATCCATAACATAGTTTCCACATCTGTAAGCTCTAATGTTTATATATAAATTAGATTACATGGAGAATACATTTAAATTTTATCTTATGTAAGTTTGAGTAGTTTTACAGCTGTTAATCAACAGTTATGACACCACTGGATTATGAAACACATTGTCAAAGAAGTATTTGTTTATTTATGTTAATTATATTCAAATTCACATTGATTTAATAACTCTGTACTTGTGAACTTAATGTTAATTAATAAAAATGGTCATGTTACTTCACAGTGCATTAACTATAATGTTAACAAATGCAACTTTTGATTTGAATAATGTTTTATGTTGGGATTAACATTAAATACAATTAATAAAGGCTAAGTATTTTTCATTGTTAGTTTCTGTAAACTAATGTTGGCTAGTGAACACTTGTAAAGTGTTACTATTTCTCTCTTCAAATGAGAGTAAATGACCTTATATCCACACTGTTTTTAAATGAACCTCTGAAACAAAATGATTACTTAAACTGAAAACTTCATTAAATCTCCAGAGTTATGAAAACAAAGTATCCAGTAAATGATGCAACTCCACCAACTCTATTCAGGACAGAGTTTAGTAATAGAAGCTGGTCGTGTGCGTGTAGAGCGTCTCTCTGCTTTCTCACACTAAATAGTGCTAATGTGGTTAGAGCCCTTTCTAGGGAGCTCCTCCCTCAAAGTCTTCTCCTCTGTATGAAAACCTGCCTTACGTGTTGCTAATAAATCAACGGGACTAATCATGCCTTTGCAGTTTGATTCATGGCTCGGCTGACAGGTCAAATTGCCGGTGTGGATCTCTGGCGTGGAATGAGAAGAAACTGAGCTGGTTTGGTCCCGAGGCGATGGACGGGGGGGAGGAGAGCGTGCTGGTGGGAAGCAACCCACTGCGGCTTTCTATCCTTTCTGATTTATGCCTCTGATGTGCAAAAAACAAACGAGGAAGCGTAATAAACGCTCTTTCTCTCTCTGTATGTATCGGCTGTTTAGCTTTAAAGTTTGTAGAGATACAGCCTTCCTTTCTCAGATACGCTCTGTTGTGTAAACCTACCTTTAGTTTCTTCAGTGAGAAAACGAGTGGGGAAAAATGCAATGTGCTGTATGTATACAAAAAAGCATAACACGTATGAACTTCGCTCTTTTGTTATGGAAATGAGATTTGACTGAACTGAAAAGGAAGTAGAAAACTATATCCTGTCACGTGTGAACACTTCTGAAACACATTGATATGTTAGACCGGCGGTTCTCGACTGCGTTTGCTTTAGGACATAGATATCAAGTGGTAGTAGTTATTAAAATATACTTCAATGTAATCATTAGAAATGTAATGAATTGAACTGCACTTGGTTTTCGAGCAGCACACAGTAGAACTGCTGCGCATGAATGTTGTCAAATGCTCACGATAGCATATTAGTTCTATTTCCAGCGGGCACAATTTATAATTGTTCTACATATTTTCTGTATGCTTGCAATGGCACTTCTGCACTATCAAAAATATGACGATACTGCTTTTGACTGCACACAACAAATAGTGTATCCCTCAAATGCAGTGTGCTCAATTTGTCATTTCATTTGCAGTGTAAAAAATGGACCAGCAAAAAAATAAAAACACAAAAATGTCATTAAAAATATCCAGCTAAATATCTCTCTCTCTCTCTCTCTCTCTCTCTCTCTCTCTCTCTCTCTCCCTATATATATATGTTGGGCAACGATTAATTTAATAATAAAAAAACGAGTTTTTGTGTACATAATATATATATATATATATAAATAAACAAAGTTAATTATAGGTATTTACATAACTTAGAAATTATAATTTACTATATATAATTAGTATTAAACAAATGAAAACGTGTATGTATATTAATATATGTATGTGTGTGTGTCTTTTTTCAATTAATCATTTGTATGAATCACTCATATTTATGTCACTTTGGATAGAATTGTCTGCTAAATTAATAAATGTAATTTTGAAATGTATCTAAAATGTGAAGGAATGAAATACAAGAAAATGTTTTGGTGTCACAACAAATGTTTGAAAAATCACGTAGCAGACTACAGTCGAGTGTACACTGCAAAGTATGCGGAAAGGAATTCACTTCTGAACATACAGCTGACATAATGAACATCTACCGATCCAAAACCTCTTTAAAAGGTAAGAGTCAAGCCTTGTCACGTGTTTTATGAGAGTTTGTGTTCACAGATATTTGAGCGTTTCTACTGTGGTGAAGCTGCACAAATGTGCCTGTTCTGCTAATGCTGCATTGATTTTAGAGATGTGTTAATCTCCAAATATACTGTGAATAAGACCTCGCGAAGACGTTTCTGAAGCAAGGAGACGTGGGAATATTTAGTGTGAAATGATACGTAATTTAGCTGTGCTACAAACCGTTAGATGTGGCGAAGACTCGGGACGTATCTCTTGCAGAAACTAAAGGAACATACAAATGAACTTGTTAAGGTCTTACACCCCGTCCCACATTCACAGCAACACATGTGGCTCGAGCAAATTAGCATGTCGCTGGCTAACCCCAACCCTCCTTCATCTCCCGCTTTCTATTTCCACCCGCTCTGATGTAAAGGTTTTACAGTTCATTGACTCGACAGCTTGTTTACATGCAATAAATTGATGTGGAAATTGGCGCTGGTACATTTGAAAAGCCATTAGAGGGACACTGATGATGGAGCGGCTTTATAACCTCACAAGACCTTGCTGACTCAAGCGTTCAATTATCCCGGGGGGAATAAATCAACTTTAATATAGTTTGGTGAAAAATGAGCACTTGCGGGCGACGTTGTAGGTCGGCAAGGCTCAATATTTCCAGAGGACCGTGTCCTGGTCAGCCAAACCTGATCCGTTATATCTCAATCCTTTCTCCCATAGACTGCAGTGTGATTAAATGAAGAGAATATGAAAACACTTTCAGAATATTTCAGATTGAATCGTGGGTTGTTTTTAGTGAGATCTGCATCTTCTTTAGTGTTTCAGATCTCAATCGTGTCTCAAACTGTCGTTTTCCGGTCTTCTTAGACCAAATTGGCTTCATTAAAAGTTTCACTGTCAACACAATACTGTTTTTTTACTATTTAATATCTTTTGAGTTCAATATTTCATGTTTAATTTAATCTGACTTACAATTTCTTTGTAATGGATTTGTGTATTGCTTGTCATGTTTTATGTTAAAGTGCGTAATTTTTATACCTAAACAGGAAAAAAAATATGAAGATAGTTTATATGTAAATAAAATACTATCTAATTAATAATACTGATATAGTCAGAGCCGATCCTCTCTATATGCAGAATACGCAAGCTGCGTAGGGCCCCGAAACACCAAGGGCCCCCTTGCTCTCAAAGAGGTTTTCAATTAATTTCGTTATGGTTATGGTAACATGAATGATCAATTATTTTAATGCGGTGCGCTGTCACCCTCTCTATGTAAAAAGGCAATCAAATCATGTAACGTGAACGTCGTACAGACTCTTGCATGAGACACACAAAAAAAAACGAACCGCGGAAGAGATACTGTTTCTTCGAAATGCGTTTCATTCATCACCCCCCCCCCCCCCCCCCGCGGTGACACAGTTTTGCATAGGGCCCCTAAAAGTCTAGGATCGGCACTGGATATAGTAATTAATGCCAAGTTTATGCTATTCTAAAGCACTGAAAGTCCCATCTTCAGTCTTTCTACTGGTTTCTATGTGTGTAAAGTGTTCAAAGTAATTTTTAATGCAGTTGCTTAAGTGTTATTTTTATACTAATAAGGACAAATTATCTGCAAGAACGTTATGTAAATGAAACACGGTCTGGTTCATAATACTGTAACTGATGCCACATGCACGCTATTATATATAGTGTGTAGCACAAACAAGTCTCCATCAACTCTCTGCGGTCTCCGAGCGAATGGGGATTTTCTTGGATCTTGCATGTGGCATCTCGAGCAATTTGTGTTGATGGCTTGGAAATTTGTTTTACGTCCTAAATGTAAAACAAAAAGCAGTGCACCAGGAAATAATGTATTTTCAGAGGAGGCTCTAGTGTGGCGTACAGTAAAAGAAACGCTCGCTTTGTTACATCCAGCGTTTCCATCTCACGTTTTTTCCAATTACCGCCGGCTCTGAAAGATGTCAGTGTTGTAAACAGAAAACATGTTTCCACTAGAATCATGTTCTCTGCTGCCCCGAATGGAGTTTGTCCGGCCTCCAGGGCTCTCTGCGGTCCGTTTTCCCAGAGCGAAACAGAGTCTGACTGACAAATAACAGGGCCCAGCCGGCCCTCGGGCTGAGATAGTCTGTATCTGAATCAGGAGAGCCGTGGAGATCGGGACCGGGACTCGTGGATGTCCGTACCACCATGACGGCTCGATGGGAGAGCCACAATGTGGGCTGCTCTTCAAACGCCTGTCTAATTTAGTCATATGACGCTGAGGGTAAACGTCCCAGACAACAATGTGTCATTTTAATGTCATTACAGATGTTTTATTCACAGAGTTCTGCGGTCGGGGCAGGGATTGTGAGGACTGGGAGGGTTTTTCCATCCTTTTCTTTCACAATTAATTTCACATGTCACAGTCTCGGTGTGCGGGCCACGTCTTTCTAGTGTAAAGTAGCAGAATGATGCACTTTATACGCTCATAATGAACTCAAATTAAAGTGCACCGTGGCAGAGTTAATAAGGACTGTTTTGTATCAGAGTTAGATACGGTGTGCACAGCTGAAAGGTCAAATGTATGTGATTTGGCTGTTGTTGTTGCGTAAAATAAGTATTGCATATTCAATATTTCATTAATAATAATAATAATAATAATAATAATAATAATACAAAATCAGACAATAACTTAAACATTTTCTTTGACTGTTGCGTTATTTGAGAATTTTGAATCAATCAATCTTGAAAAAAAAAATAAGAATGTATAAATAATATTGAATTGAGTTATTAGTCAATATTAATAATACTTTTATTATTGTGATTTTTTTCTTAAAAAATCTGGGATTTATACTATTTAGACAAATGTTCATTACATAAAAATAATAAATAACATTTTCTGAAAGTCAATGACCTATTAACTGAAAACAAAATTAAATGACTGTAAAAAAAGGATTTCTAAGAATTGGAAACATGCATTTTAAATATTTGTATTTATTAAAAATGTTATTTGTTTATTTGTTTTTAAACAAACTGACTTTGAAACTGAGAAAAATATGAAAAGAATTATGTAATTCTTAAAATGAACCCCTGATGTCACATGGATTATTTTACTGATCTCCTTGATACGTGTCTGAGCCTTGATCGTGTTAGGATCCTTGCGGTCTATAGAGGGCCAGAGAGATGACGGGATGCATCCAAAATATCTTCATTTGTGTTCCGAAGATGAACGAAGCTCTTACGGGTTTGGAACGACATGGGGGGGGGGATTAATGACAGAAGTTTCATTTTGGCGTGAACTAACCCTTAATCCTCAATGATAAAATTGAAAATGTTGCTTTTTTTATTATATTATTATATTATATAGTATTATTATATCATAATAATTATATTATACTTATAAACAATTATATCATACTTAATTTAAACAAATCAAAATGACTGTCTAATCAGATTTTTTTTTTAATGTATCCATGCATAATCAATAGAGCGTGTTTCATTCAACACATTAAAGTTTGTTGTATGTTTTCTCGGGTCTTCATGTATTTCCCAGGAAGCGAAACTAAAACAATCTGCGTTGAGAGCGAGTGGACGAGACGCTGACAGATCAAAAACACAAGACATGACTTCAAAGTTGAAAATATCCTCTTTTTGTCCTCTTTGTCGCCACATCCTACAGTAATTCAGAATTATGGCACAATGTGGTATTCGCTTAGGAAACAAACCTCATGACAAACAAACCTACGCAAAAGCAGCAGAGAACGCCTCACTGAGACAAAAATACAAAAGACAACCACTGTTTGGTCGAAGCTTGATTAAAACCATTGAGACTGTTAGAGCGGCTGTTTCATAATCATCTTCAAAAAAAGTTGACTTGGATCACAACATACTACTTCAGATTATATTTTGCACGTGTCTGTTTAGTCTTAAAATAAATAAATATAAACAGAGTTCTCATTAAAAGGCAAATGATCTACACCGATGTGATCCACATATTTACAGCTCTGCACTCTTACTGTATGACAATCATCATCTATTTTATTCTAGATTTTATTTTATTTTTAAATGCTTTTAAACTAAGAGAGAAACATCAGAACAGATTGCATCACTTGCTCAGCAATGGATCCTCTGCAGTGAATGGGTGCCGTCAGAATGAGAGTCCAAACAGCTGATAATAACAGGGTTTTGGCTTGTAAACAGTGCTTGACCTGTGCATACTGATTCAGACTAGATTACTTTTTCAGCTAGAGAAAGCAATTTTATGGATAGAGGGCTATTATTTTAGCCAGAATCAATGATTTTAAATTAAAAACATCTTCAAGATGGATTTGTCTCTCACAAACAAACAACTTTTGGCTTCTCGAGTCGTTAACTGATGGACTGGAGTGGTGTGGATTATTGTGATGTTTTTATCAGCTGTTTGGACTCATTCTGACGGCACCCATTCACTGCAGAGGATCCATTGCTGAGCAAGTGATGTTATACTACATTCCTCCAAATCTGATGAAGAAACTAACTCATCTACATCTTGGATGGCCTGAGGGAAAAATCACTTTTATAAGGTGCTTGAACGCAGTGTGTGGCTGCAGTTTGTGAGAACAACCAGGCTATAATGGCACAAATCCACCCACTCAATTTTGTTATAATCTAACAAGTCATAAACAGTCTCTCAGAACGAGCTGTTTCAGATTCTCCCTCTGGTTCACGTCACCGAGGGGAAAAAGTCCCGTCCGTTTGTGACGCTGCCCTGTAAGCAGAGACAGCCCTGAGTGAGAAGCTGCGGTCCGCCTCCATTACTGATTACTTGCTGCAGCTGCTGAAGATATACATTGTCAGCGCCAAAGAGGCATTTCAAGTGTTGTGTTTTGGGACGCACTAATGAACATAAGAGTCTCCAGAGACTCCCTCCATCTGAGCCGCTGAGGGACACTGTGGTTAAGTGTCATTGTCTAAGAAAAAGTCCTGGAAAAAATTGGTAAAGTCCCCAATACGTGTAGGAATCAATTCCAACGCTTCGTGCGCGAACGTCAGCTCCAGACGAAGTAAGTGTCACGCATCTATTTTCCAAATTGCCTTTCTGAAAGAGCTACTCTGTAAGGCTAATGATGCTAAAGCTACCATTGTCTTGGTTTGTTTTCACTGGTGCTGTCTTCATGAATGATCGTAAATAGGGATGTGGTAGTTAAAAGTTGCATATGACAGCAATGTGAGTCGATCGCTTGAGTTTGTTGAGCTCATAAATCACGAATGGGACTTTTTTTGATAGCATAGAAAGAAAGTTTGTGATAGAATGAGACCAGCTATTGTTTTATTTTTATCGCACTGTGCTCCCTGTCTGTGTAATTGATAAACGCAAATTGTATTATGCACATTACAATCAGATGACTGACTTTGAAAACCGAGTACGTTTTCTGTAAAGATATCAGGCTTGTACTAATCGTGGAATGTTTATGTGCGAAGGCTAGCACTGCTAATAATGGAGCTTGAGCCTTGAAGCTCCGCCCTCTTCTCTGGGAGCACCAGCTCATTTGCATTAAAGCAACATACTCAAATACAGCGCTTTTGGCTCATACCCTAAAAGTGGCCATTTTAAACAAGCTATAAAAAAATTATCTGTTGGGTATTTTGAGCTAAAGCTTCACATACACACTCTGGGGACATTAGAGACTTATTTTACATCTTGTAAAAAGGAGCATAATATGTCCTTTTTAAGTAAGCACTAAGCATCTCCCTATAAGACCCTATTAACTGCATAGCAATGCTGCGAAAACACTGCAAGAATATATCTCATAAACAAATGCATGCAATTTGAGATGCTTACCTGAAAGACAAGCGAATCTGTATCCAGTCACAGGTCAATCCTGAAGACTGTGGTCATCTGGGACTTAAGATGGAGTTGGAACCGGAGCCCAGAGGTCATTCGGGATGGGGATTGGGGTCAACCACGCTGTGGATCTCTTTCACTGGTGTCTGACGTCAGAGTAAGAAGCTATTGTCCAATCTGACCCTGCTTGCTACCCAAAACACAACTGCTCCGTTTCTTGTCATTTACGTCTGGAACACAAACGGCACAGGATGAATTACACACCGAACGTTAATAATAGAAGTTTTTACAAATCCCGGAGATTTTGATATTTGCATGTATTGTACCTTCACTGTCGATGCAAGCAGTAACCTTCAAAGCATGCAAGAAAACACAGACTCTTATATTCCAACATTCTTCTTGAGTCTAAATCCAGTTTTCCATGATGCAACTCTCTCTCACACACACACCACACACACACACACACACACACACACACACACACACACACACTCTCAATGTGTTTTTAATTTCAAATCCCAAAGCGTGCAAAATGTACACAATTCCTGGCAGATCCTTTTCTAAGGGTAGAAACGGAGACAAGAAACAAGAGCCACATTTTCTGGTGCCCTGGGTCCGAACGGATGGAGAACGGGAAGGAAAACACAGAAGAACATTCCACAAAGAGACAGCCGATGATGCATTTTGTCTATATGAGGGTTTTATTGCAGCACATTGTTCCTAAAACTGGCCTGCAAAATTGTTTGGCTGAAAAGCAAAGCAAGACATCAAACATCTCCCGTGGTTTTTCCCCTCCCAGTGTCTGTCTGTGTCTGATTACAACCTGTCCATCATTTTCAGAGCCACGGCCTTCACGCAATTCATCCATTCAACATGGAGCTGAGGAATTCCGTCAGGAAACGAGATAACGTGATTTCACTTTGATTTCCATGCCCGATTAAGTTACAGGATCCTTCTTATGTTGCTTTTCATGTTGGTGATTCGGTGCATCAAGTCAGGCTTGTCTTTGTGCAGTTTTCAATACTGGGCATGTTGTCACAAAAGTTCAACATGGCTTATAGAATTGAAATGCATCTTTTTTTTCTCTCTCTTGGAATAAGGTAGGAAATGTTTAGATGTGTTTTGCAGTCAAACATTAAGGTTTGTTCTCATAGAGAAACTGACTGACCCACCAGAAAAAAAAATACTCACTAAACACGAGTATCCCAGCTAACAGGGAACGTTAAAGGGATATTTCACCCAAAAATGAAAACTCTGTCATCATGTACTCACCCTCGAGTAGTTCCAACCCTGTATGAATGTCTTTGTTCGGCTGAACACAAAGAAAGATATTCTGAAGAATGTGAAAAACAGCAGTTCTGGGGAACCATATATTTCTTCTTTTCCTATGGAAGTCAATGGTGCCACAAAACAGCCTACACATACAACAACACACATAAATACAGGTTTAGAACTACTTTAGGGTGAGTAAATGATGACAGTTTTCATTTTTGGATGAGCTATCCCTTTAAATGACGTTAATGTAACACATTTGTTGGAAGTTATTTGGTCTTTAATAATGTCCCAAAATGTTAGCACGAATCATTATTTATTCGCTCATTTAAAATAAATGTTTGAGATAAATTGTAGGCCTACTAATATTCAAAAATAACGTTCCCATAATGTTTGCAAGATGACACAGTGTTTGGATAAAACAAAAAAAAGTTTCCATAAAGTTTTGAACAAAATGGGAACATTAGCAAAATATTATATAGAACATATGTTTTGTAGCTGGGTTAGTGCTTGTTTAAATACTGTACATGTGCGCTGAATCGTTTATAAACTACAACTACAGAACGTTTAAATGTCTGAAACAAACTCTGAGCCAAAACCTTCTCATTAGATGATTACAATAGAATTAAAACCTTCACAAAAAATCAAATCGACCAATAGTTATCTGAGTCTGTGCTGAAATCACAAGTTGGAACAGATCAGAGATCCTCGGGCGCTTTACTGATCTCAGATACAGAGCGAGGAAGAAATAGTCTTCTTATCTGTGCAGGAGCTCATCATGTGCCAAACTCTATATCAATGAAATAAAAGTGCAGATCAAGTTAAATGTGCCATTTTTACACAGCGCCAGATCACGTGACTCTAGCTTATGATAAAGATGCGTAAACATTGATATGACACGCGGTTCCGCCTATTGAGCAAATATCAAGCAAACATCACCTGGAGCTGATGAGTTATAAGATAAATACAAGAAATGTGAAGATCTGAAATAGTTAAACCATTGTATTCTGTAAAAAGAGAAATATGATTGTTGCCTAAAGCTGTTCTTTACATAAAAGACTTCACCGGGTCACCTGTGTGGTGTAGATAAATCCTAAAAGCACTGTGACAGTTCACTTAAAACCACACTGAATCACTGTCAGTTACAGCATAGCCCAACATATGAGTTATCTTCAGGAAAGACGAGTGACGAAACCGCTTCGTAGTATTGAACTCTGAAAGAAGGAAAGGCACAAAAGTAATATCTGTGTAAATGATTTATAGATATTCTTTTGATAACAGAATATTGATTGTACTAGTTTTCTCAGTTTGTGTAAATGATGAATGCAGTTTGGAAATCAAAGGTGTATTTTGGGCTCCATCTAGTGGTCACTGGTCAGTGCTTGTTTCAGGTTGATTGTATACTCACCGCCAACACATTTGGATATTGGAAAAAAAATGTGATATAGTAATATTCTTTGAAATAACTTGGTATAGCCCAGCTAATAATGAATGTTCTCACAACTTTCTTACTTTTTATATAAATGATAGGACACACATTGTTAAAATATAGGCTAATGCTGGACTGTTCTTATAACTGTTTAAATAGCATATTTGATATAGGCTACGTTCTCACGTCCGTATTTATCTTTTATCATTGCAAACGTTACTCTTTGCTCTAAAAATAGACATATTTCATGACTGTGGCATGCAAGGTGTTTTCATGCAGAGAAACGAGCGAGTATGTGGGGTACGGTTGAGACAGTATCAGATGTACCCGGACTGGTGTCCTACTGCGTCTCAAGCTGTTTACTTACAGTGTATGATAATAGCATCAAAATATGGGGAAGGACCATATACATAAACAGAAATGGGCTAAAGGAAAACCCAATCTTTTGTCATTTCAGATAGATATGAAACATTATATTGAGTTACTACTTGGGTTGAAAAATAGTAAGGCAAAACGCACAAGGTTATATGTGAATCTTTTGCGCTATTTGTATAATTGTCTCATACCATTTTTCTTAAATTTTCTTACTTTTTTAATTTTTTTATTATTTTATTTCTTTATGTATGTTCTCGTATTTTACATATTGTAGTCTGTTTAATATTTGTCTATACAATATGTTGGAATGACTGCTGTTATGTTCATTGGCTGTAATATGACTGTCATTTAATAAAAAAAGACAATAGGATAAAAGTCACATTCACAAATATTTGTGATATTTCAACTGTCTCTGTTAATGGACATAGTTTCTAACGTGAATGTTAAAAGGATTACATAGCATTTGAAGAAATATACAAGGTGTTAAAGTGTGTAGTTGAGTGGTACTGTATACAGTAACAGTCCAATCATAGAAAATAAAATGCACACGGAGGCTGTGTGTGTTTGTGTACTGCTATTATCTACAGTACGGGGACCTAATGTGTCCACAAGTAATACTAGTCAATGCTAACCTTATGGGAATATTTGTAAGTCCCCATGATGAAACAAGCTTATAAATCATACAGAATGATTGAAAATATAAACATGCTGAAAGTTTCGAGTGATGCGTAGGTTTGGTGTAGGGTTATAGCATATGCAGGTATGTATATTGTTTTAATATTTGTAATTAATTTTTTGTTCTGTCATTGTCTTTCTGTCGCACTGTGGAGCTTCTGTCACGAAAACAAGTCCCTCATATGTGTACATTTTTAGTAGGTAGAAATGATAGGTATATTTCTAGAGAGCAATTTTATAAGTATACCTGACACATGACACTGATTTGAGAAGAATATCTTTGCTTAGAAAAATTAAAAACTAAAATACAAAACAATTAAGAAGAAACACAAAACAGTTATGAAATGGCAAACAGATTCAAAACAAAAAATAAATTAGACTAATAATATAAATAACAATACATAAAATACATTGGCCCTCAACACATTTCTGAAAACTACCCACCCGGAGAAATGGTGAAGTTCAGATCTATCTCAGAAACTGTGACTGGAGCAGTGATCTTCCAAACTGTACAATTACTGCAAGAATCATTAAATACGATGTACCTTTGAGCTTTTGTGTCTTAGCGTGCCACCCAGTTGACCAATTTGTACTTTTATTATTTTTTTGGCCTATACATCAATGTATTATGATATAGTATCTAGTACCATCATAACCAGAACTTTATTGTTTACGTGTTTCCAATTCTGCTGTACATACACAGTTTGGTCACTAGGTGGCAGCAGCGTCCTATTAAAGACGAATAAAGCCTCTCAAGACATCTCAAAGTGCAGTCTATATAGTCACATTATAAAGCGTTGTGTTCATGGACATCCACAATGATGCGCTCTTATTACAGCACTACACACTCACGACACATTACACACACACACACACACAAACACAGA
>QVTF01006354.1:0-27482 GCA_003573665.1 Oxygymnocypris stewartii
CACGACTTACAGTAAAGCTCAAAACCATTTTAGCATTTTCGATGACAAGGTCAAACAAACCATGAAATGAGACCGTAAGCAAGTATTACAAGCAACTAACGTCACGTTAAATAACATTTCTAGGCTATATTTGTGAGATATTTGTACGTTAATCAGAACACCGAGCATATTTTGGCACGTATAAATTATATTAAACGTTATAATATACATTGAATTTAATACCTAAATCGTATATAGAACCCTTACGAACAGTCACTACAGATAACGTTTTAATAATTTAAAAAGAAAATCAGCGTCTCACCGAACAAAAGTGATCGACAGTTTTCAGCCGCGTTCAACCAACCACCGCCCAAACTTCCGGATTTCAGCGTCGCTTCCGCAAACCTCGACCAAACCAACGCGAAACTGAAGGGGTGTCCCGGATGAGGTATAAAGATTCACGAAATGTACCGTGACATTTAATAACATTAATTAATTTCGTTTGAAACTCTCTACACAAAATTTGTACTTTTATCATGAGATACATTTTGTAAATGAAATATTATAAATATGCCACACCCCTTTATCTTCAGCGTTGGTTTCTTCAGACACGCCCCAAACAAATTCTACGTAATCGTTCTTAAACGTGACCATATACGGTCTAAAATCCACTGTTCCCCGTTCAGCGCGAGGAAACGTAATATTTATTGCTTTGTCATTTATTTATTTATTTATTTATTTATTGACTGAAACATTTGTTTATCATACATAGCCTACCTGAAAAACTGGTCGATAAAAAAACACATTAAATGAGCTACTAATATTTTTTATATAAAAATGACAATACAATTAAGTAAAGTAAAAGTAAAACGAAAGCCTCGTACATCATTGAAATCAAGTTCAAACATGTGTATGTTAATCTTCATTGAAAAAAGACTCAATATATTGTCTGTAAGCCGAATTATAATTAAAAATTAATTGTCTGTCATTATAATAACATCTTTATTTAACCTGACACATTTCTGTCCAATTCTGTGATGCTCTACTCTGCTTCATTGAGATTAAACTTGACTTTCGTAATCATTTCACATCAGAAAAGTGAACTTAGGCTCATATAGCATGGTTGAAATACAGCCACTGAACGATTTTCAAGTGAGTTGAATGTGTTTAACAGTGAAAGCACATGAAACAGTAAACTATGCAGGCATCAAACATGTCCAAATAATGGTGTTTTATTTGTCTGTTTGTTGATTGGTTGACTGATTGATCGATTGCAACTACACTGACAAAACTTTATTTGCAATCCCTTTTACATCCCACAGGAACAAGTTGAGTTTGGAGAAGTATTCAGCAGATGTTGGGTGAATTTAGACCTACATGTGTGGTTTCTGCCTCAGTTTTAACGCCAGCAATACCATGCAACTTCAATGATACAGATACCTGTGTATCCAGCTGCATCCCAAATACAATCTCAAAGCTCTGGATGAGCACGAGGGCGTAATACATACCTTTCATAATCAGGATATCTATGCAGCATTGCATTAAACTGTAAGCTCACAAGAAAGCATACGTGTGTCAAATATTACAGCTTTTCTCACAGCTGTTAAAGATTTAAGTCATTATTAGTATTATACTCCCAACCTGTATTTTTACAGTAGTCACGTTTAATTCTTTATCACATTTAAGGAGGCATTCAAAATGATACCTTATGAAAAATATCCCTATAGATTATTTATAGTGCTTTGTTGTCAGTCTGACTGTGCACCACTGTGTGCAAGTATACATGGCAGTACATCTAATTCTGATCCGATTGTTTTGTATAGTGCGATTTATTTTAAGAAAAAAGCCGTGATATGCTGAAAGAAAGTCCTGTAGTTTATGGCCTATATTCTGCAGAAGACTGCGCAGTGCAGCAGCTGTGTTAAACCTATGCTTCAATCCCAGGGTCAGCCAAACGTGTGCTCTTCCAAACACTTACAAAGACGAAAATACACAGGCATAGTCATGATAACAAGAGTCTCGTAGACAGGCGGCTGGTCTGAACACACACACACACACACACACGCACGCACACACAACAACACACACACACACACACACACACACACACACACACACACACACACACACACACACGCACGCACGCACGCACACACACACAAACGCACACACACACACACACACACACACACACACACACACACACAGACACGCACACACACGCTCACACGCACACACACACACACACACACACACACAAACATACACGTACACACACACACACACACACACACACACACACACACACACAGACACGCACACACACACACAAACACACACACACACAACATACACGTACACACACACACACACACACACACACACACACACACACACACACACTCACACGCACACACACACACACACACAAACATACACGTACACACACACACACACACACACACACACACACACACACACTCACACACACACACACACACACACACACTGTTTCTGGCATGTGTTGTATGTCATGGGGGGGATAACAATAGCATGGATATTGTTAGTGCAGACCACAGCTGAGATGAAGGCCTTTGAAAGGAAGAGAACTAAAAGGTCAGAGACTTGTGAAGGTAATATAACCGTTTCTCCGTGACAAACCGGAAAAATCTAGCTTGCTTGTTTAATATAAATACAAAGTGCCCAAACTTTACCTGCTGGTCTCTGACATCAAATGAACCCAAACTCAACCGTACTTTCTTGATATACAAGCACAATCCTCATTGCTTCTCACATGTCAAGCAAGTGCGTGTTGAGCTTCAGTTTACCATATTCGAAGTTCTCTCTATTTATGTGCGTTGATTAGCATTTATGAGCAAATAAAAGCCTAAATTAAATCTGTTCATCATATAAAGCAATTGTGTCTCTATGTGGATTTCACTTGAACAATGTTTTTATTGTTTTTAACTAATAACACGACACTCTTCTGTCTCTCGTCTGTTACAGGCTTTGGCCTTTTCGTCTGAATCACATTCCTGTTTGGCATCTGTTAGAGGTGCTCTCAAGCCCTTGTTATCTGCATCTGATGAGGTTTTATTGCTTGAACTGGCCCTGCTCAGTGAAAACAAATACATTAGTGCAAATTTGGCTCATTGGTGGTGCTAAAAGGTTGAGACAGGCCACACAATCGGTCAGACTGAAGCCTCCTCTATCTCTGTGCCAATTTTTACAACTTTTAACCAAATGGTTAGAAATGTATTAGTGTAAACATCACTGCATATGCTGCCCATTGGTGGCGATAGAGTTTGAAAAACAGACCTGGTCAAATTGAAGCTCCAGCTATACGTCTGTACCAGTTTTTACAGCTTCTTACCAAATGGCTTGAAAGATATTAGCATAAACATCAGTGCAACTTTGACCCATGGTGGCGCTAAAAGTATAGAAAGTCCAAACGCAAATTTAGCCAGATTGAAAATCCAAACCTTCTATCTCTGTGCCAGTTTCCACAACTATTTCCCAAGCTGTATGAAAGTTATTAGTGTAAACACAAGTTAATGTTTGACCCACTGGTGGTGCTAAACTCCCCAAATTTAGCCAGATTGAAACTCCAAACCTCCTCTATCTCTGTGCCAGTTTTCACAACTATTTCCCAAGCTGTATGAACGTTATTAGTGTAAACACAAGTTAATGTTTGACCCACTGGTGGTGCTAGATGGTTTGAAAAGATCTGAACACAAAATCGGCCAGATTCAAGTTTCAACCCTCTTTTATCTCTGTGCCAATTTGGTACATCTCAAAAAATTACAATATGGTGAAAATTATTTTTTCTCATAACTTATTTCACAAAAATAAACTTTAATATAGTTTAGATTGACTACATGTAAAGTAAAACACTTTAAATGTTTTTTTTTGTTTTAATTTTGATGATTAGAGCTTACAGCTCATGAAAGTCAAAAATCAAGTATCTCAAAATATTATAATATTTACATTTGAGTTTCAATAAATGAGCATCCATACAGTATAAATCGTGAGTATCTCTTGTTCTTTGAAAGCACAATAATGGGGAACACTGCTGACTTGGCAATGGTCCAGAAGACGATCATTGACACCCTCCACAGAGAGAGTAAGACACAGAGGGTCATTACTGAAAGAGGAATGAACATACTTTCCAGAAGCCTTACATTTCAGTTTAAAATATCCTTTTTTATCGATCTTATGTAATAGTGAAATTTTCTGAGACACTGAATTTGAGGTTTTCATTATCTGTAAGCCATAATCATTAACATTTCAAGAAATAAAGGCTTGAAATATTTCACTCTATGTGTAATGAATCTATATAATATACGGGTTTCACTTTCTGAAATGAGTGACAAAAATATTGACCTTTTTCATGATATTCTAATTTTTTTGACCTGTATTTTCCAAGCAGTTCTAAAGCTGCAGCGTAAACATATTTGATCTATTGGTGGCGCGAGATGATTTAAAAGACCAACCTCAAAATGAATCAGATTGAATCTCCAGCCCTCCTATATTTCTACCAACTATTTATGAGCTGCCAGTGACTTTTCTTCAAGTAGAAGAATTAGAAAGTATTCCTAAAAAAGTGTTTAAACAACTTTAAAACCTTTTCTAACATTTAAGGACTCATGCAGCTTAAATGTACACATATACGGTTTGGCCTTTATTATTAATGATCTTCTAGTAATTCATTGACTTGATTCAAACTGTAGGCACTTTATGCAGCTTTACAAAGATGAAAATTAGATTGTTTTTCTGTTTAAGCTAGTTTAGTGGACATGTTCAATATCGCAGGTGTAGCTCATCATAGCATATATATATATTTTGTTTTATTTTTTTTTAATGTAAAGTTTAGTTAGAAAACTGTGTTGTATAGGCTACTATCATTCCTTAAATAAACGCCACTTGGTTATTATGCAGTAAAACCCCAAATCATTCATACTTGTATACACTGTATAACCGTCTAAACTGACACCAGTGCACGTGACGCGTTAAGTACAGAACGTGCAGCGTAAAACGCGCCGACTCTCCTGTGCACCACGGCTATATTTAACGGCCCCTGTCGCCATAAAAGGTCGCGAGAGTCGCTTGGACATTCCTGCCATCGCCAATATTATTTTTGTTGTGTGGACAGCAGCAGCTCCCGTTCAGGTTGCGTCTTTGCTTGGATTTGGTCCGGCTCTGAGCTGTTTGCAGACCTCTGGCAAGGTGAGATGATGTGTTATGAAGCTTAATTGATACTAAATCCGTAGGGAAGACTCAGGTTGGTTGTAAAAAAAAAAGATTGATTTAACATGCTGACATTTTGTGGTTATGTTGTCACATTGCATGGGCTGGCAATGGAAACATGATGCTTTCTGTCACCAATATTGGAAGTATTAAATAATATCTGAAGTTTGACATTTTTTTAAAAAGTCATATGCATTTAGAATGAGGTAGTCTATATTTAGCCAGGATATTTAAACAATAAAACAATTATGAAACACCAAAAGTGCAAATGAAAACATGCAAACCATAGTTTTTGACAATAGAAATTCATCTAATTAATGAATTGTGTTAAACTGCAACATATAAATCCCTGATATTAAAAATACCATGAGAACATCTTAACTTTGTCAGTCAACCAAGACCATAGATAAATATATTAAAATGCATAATGCATGAAAAAGCTGTTTAAAAATATGTATGGTGCAGAAACATAAGCCTAAACTTTGTATATATTAAAAAATGTACTGTTTAAGATATCAGTCATGCTGTCAAAAAACACAAAAATCATCCAAGAAAGTTTTTTTTTAATTTGTTCTATTGAACAAGGTTAAAAGCAAGGTTCAAAGCAACAGTGCAAGTTGCTGATAAACAGAAATACGCCAAATATTTTCAAACTAATGTGAAAATTGACTGTGAAGTTAAAGCACTGATCAGTCTTGCCTGTGAGATTATTCTCTGGGTGTAATGCTCATATGTGATGTGTTGATAGAAAGTTTTGAATCTTCTGACTAAAAGAGCTTGAGAACCGAAGGCAGTATCTGAGCTAAAGAAGACACAATGTCAGGATCGATACCGTTCTACCAGAAACACCACCGCCACTATGATCGCGGCTACCGTAGCCGAGAGACGGAGTCTGCTATCAGCCAATACAAGCAGAGCTCTAGCACTTACTCTTCACATAGCACCAAGGGGTAAGAGATCCATCACGTCAGCAGTAAATCCTCCCCAGTCCCATAACCTTAACCGGCTCTTCCTTATAATACACTTACTGTATCCTTCACCCGAA
This sequence comes from Oxygymnocypris stewartii, assembly GCA_003573665.1. Classification (NCBI taxonomy): domain Eukaryota; kingdom Metazoa; phylum Chordata; class Actinopteri; order Cypriniformes; family Cyprinidae; genus Oxygymnocypris; species Oxygymnocypris stewartii. The sequence continues at coordinate 6,272 of QVTF01006354.1, forward strand.
CACTACTGTCGCCCGTCTTGCTTGGTCTAATCCGTATCTCCCACTCAACTTAAAACATGCAGTTTATAGCTGTTTTCTGCATGCAGTGTGCTTGTTGCTGACACTTTGGTTGACCGGTCACGTTCACTTTAAGCCATATGGGTAAGGTATATTGGCTTTACCTTTGGTATATTGGAGTCATTGGAGTTGGTTCTGCTATCTAGAGGACATTTAGTTGAGTTCAGTCACACATTTACTGTATCTAAGACTTAAGTTTGGTTCCTAGAGTGCTTCTAGATTTTTAGGCCTTTCTGTGGTTTGGATCTAGGCCTGTATTGTGTTTGATTTTCTCCCTCTGGTCACGTGAATGCTGGCTCGTTTTTGTCTAGGCTGTTGCTTACTGTGTCGCTCTGAATGTCAGCGCGTAAGGTTATCTTTAATGAGACTAATGTAACTAGCTTCAAGAATCTCACAACAGCTTGCACAAACTGAAATCTTTCAATGCTCAGTCAGGATTGTATTGGTTTCTTCATCACTTGGTTTCATGTCGTAATATAAATAGCATTCATAACATAACTTGTCCCTTCATTTGGTGTTCTTGGGGTCATGGTGTATTTATAGTGGTTACAGAAGTAGATGTTGTTATGTGTGTCACATGCATTTACATGTTTGAGTCACTGTGTGTGTGTGTGTGTGTGTGTGTGTGTGTGCGAGTGTGTGTCTGTGTGTGTGTGTGTGATTTAGATTTAAAGAGAGATCATATGCTTAAAGAGCATTTGATTAGATTAATAAAGCACAATGAAAACGGTCTTAATAACAGATACTCATATGCAGAGTTTGACTTTTTTATCTAAACACAGACATAAGCCAATGCACATTTGTATTTAAATACATAAGAGTTTTCCACTATATTGTATCAAAAACTATCCAGATGCAAACGAAACTGTCTCATTTTCAGAGTTGTATAGATGTCCACCATCTTCTCTTCCTATAGTTTTGCAGTCACATATGCATATTGTTCAGTTAGCCTAAAATTGTGCGACTCCTCTTGCAAAGCAGGAACAAAATATGACTATCCTGGGTTTTATTATAGTTTCAGAAATGCATTTGGTCTTTATTTCATAATTCTACCAAATAAAAAAAAAGAAATGAAGAAACCAGATAAATGATCAAAGTTCAACAAGTTTATTTAGTTCTGGACTATAATCTTCCAATTTGAGAATTGGAGCAAGTCTGAAAGTTTGTATATTAGCAAAACCTCGATGAAACGCTTGTTATATTTCACATTTGTAAGTCGCTTTGGATAAAAGTGCCTGCTGAATGAAAAAATGTAAATGTAAGATTGCTTAAAATCCATCAGACATTCCTTCATCCCAATGGCCATTAATTCAGGGGACCATATGTCCTATATTTATTTATTTATTTATTGCCTAAGATATCCAAGTTTTGTCTTTGTTTTCCTATTGATCCTCTCTACAGCCCTCGTACACTAGTAAGCTTGTTTGCATTGCTTTGACCGGTCTCTGTAGATCCTGTCTTCTCGCATGCCACGAATTATGTAGAATGACTGCGTGCTATTGGTCAAAATACTTTTCATTCATGACCTTCAGCAAGATATTAAAACAATAGGAAACAAAGAGCATTTGGACACTTTAGGCAATTTAGAAATCCCAGCAGGACAAAGAGAACGAGGAAAAAGACTCATTCAGTGTGGATTGAAAAACCAGGATAAGGTTCCAAAAGTGCTTTTATCTGTGATGTCATAGAACAGTTCTAAAAATAACAATTTTGTCTTAGTCTAAAGAAAATTTTTAAATTCTAATAATTTCTTCCACTATAAAGAGCCTTTTGTGAAATGGAAAGATTCTGTGCATGTTTCAGATTCTTCATGGAACCAATAGAGAACCTTTATTTTAAGAGTGTACAGACAGATCACTTGTTTGCTTGTTTTATGTTCCAATTTGGACAACTGCTCTGAACAGTGAACACTAAATACACAGAGCTTGTTGAAACGTGTTTTTGGCCTGAACAGATCCCTCTTTAATGAGCTGCTGTGCTGTACAGGATTTGAGCAGGATATGGAGTGTCACAGGATGCTCATAGGTTTCTGTTTCGGCCCCATTCGTCACCTCCAATTACATATGTGTTCCCAAATGTCTTTGCTAAATGTGGCAAACTGAAAGCTTTTCCGTGCTAGGGGAATACAGTTTTTGTTCAATCCTGGTCTTAGTTTTGGAGCATTTTATCTGTCCTAAGTGCCCCACCATCTCTCTCCTGAACCCTTGAGTGTTATTTATACACACACTCATGAGAGGCATGAGGAAGATAGTGATATGTGAAGGTTATAAGTCGTCTGATGGCATGAGTCTAACGACAGATTAGAAGCAGAGGAATTGGGATGTAAACACACTATGCAAACACACAGACACAGACACACACAGACACAGACAGACACACAGACACACACACACAACACACACACACACACACTACGTAAATCCCAGCCGTATAAACCAAAGAGCAGAGCAAATATAGCAGGGAAACAAGGCTCAGGTTTACAGTCTTATGGAAAACAAGACTTGACAGACAGCTGAGGAAGCCCAGTGTTTAAATACTCAAACGATACACAAACAAATGGCCAGCAGGTGTGCTGACCGCTCTGAGAGTCAGTTCTCAGGTGATTGGGACTCTGGTGGTAAATGGCAGGAATTACTTTTTTGTTTTTTTTCTCTCACATGGGTTTACTATCACAGCGCAACAAATGCAACCTATTTAATATTATACTTGTCATATCATGAGAACACTATGAACTTAACAACAAATAAAGTCATGTTCTGCCCTAAATTTATTTTCACATTGAATATCATATTAAATATACATTAACCCTTGAGAAAAGTAAGTACACTCTAGCATACTTGTAAAACCAGCACTTATTCAGAAAATAATATACACTATAAAAAAAGGTACAATATACTCTATTAATTTGTGTTTTATTTGTATTTTAAATTTTGTACTTCATTGCATTGCATTGTTTTAGAGTTAATGAAAATTACCGTAAAATTAATGGATAATGTCCTGGCAGAAAATTACAGTACATCTTCCTTTCCATTACATTAAAATAAAATACTTAAGTGTAGACTGAATGTAATGTTATTTGGAGACTTAAACACATGTTAATTGCAATCAAATGAAAATATAGTTAAAATTCTAAAGCAATTGTAATATTACGGTAAATGTAATTAGCTGCACTTTAGATGTCTTTTTTGACTGTTATAAGTTATATTTCATTATATTTAACTTTATAATTCCATTGTCTTTGAAATATGGTTAAAGTACCACTGAATGTGACAAGTATTTATGGTAAACTAAAATGTACTGCCATTTCTATTGAGACTTGTATTTTATTTATTTAAATATGTAATAGTGAAGTTGCAATTTAGTACATTTAAAATTGATTAATTTTAAAGTATTATCAAATGAAATGCTACAATTATAATGAAGTACTTTACATATTAGTCAACACATCAACATAAGTGTAGTTCTTTAAAGCACAACAAAAGATAATCAAAACACAATAAAGTAAACTTTTAATTTGGCATTATTACAAAGTGCCCTTTTAAGCATGTTAATGAACAAACTCATGAAAGAGCCTCTCTTTAAGTCACTTAAGTGGTCTTTTATCATTTATTTTACATTATCTACAAGTACAGTTATTTTAAGTACACTACAAGAGCACTTCCAATACAATTAAGGCACTTCTTTTTCACAAAGGTTGTATATCCTGTCACAGCATCTTGAAATATTTCACATTATTGAAATGAAGTGGGTCGCAAATGCTGTTTCGTGTAGAATTGTCTAGTATGGAGTAGAAAAGTGGAAGAATACTTAAGATGCTTCTTGGAGATTGGACCACTAAAAAGCATACCACAACTGAAAGACAGTCCAGTGTAGATTGGAGAGTCCACTATTTTATACTTCTGACAATTAATGAAGCTTTTATTGGTGGTTTATTGTAATTCAGGATCACTGAGGTGATTGACCTTCTTCCCACTCACTCCCTTAACCTTCTTCAATCTTAGACGATTTTCAAACTAACACTCTTTCTTCATGACTCCTCACCCCTTCCGAAACTCATAATAGCGAGTGAAAGAAGTGCTGGATACTCACACATGTGTGTATGTTGCAATTTCTGCACCATTGCAGCATCAGAGCTGCCACATACACGGCTCTAGATGAGGCCAGACTGAGTCCTATGCCAAAGAGAGCCAAACCAACCTATCTGGCTATGGACAAGGAGAACCAGATCATCGGTTATGTGGTGCCCATCTTCAGGGGCAGGTAAAGAAGCAATATGGGTTTTGTTTGTGTTGGAACAAACACATGCAGCTTTTCCATTCGTCATGATTTCTATTGTTAGCATGTGTTTGGTATTATCAAGCACTTCAATAATATGCTATTTATAGCCCTACACGCACACAGTTTTCCAAAAGGCTGCGCATACTGTAGGACTTTATGGTCATGTCCCATTGAAGAAATGATTTAGCATTGTTCTTTAACCCTTGTGAAAAAGACGTACACTTTTGTATACTTTTAAAAAGCACTGAAATAATATTCTTTGAAAGAATATACTTAAGTGTGAACTGAATGTAATGTATTTGGACACTTAATTGCATATGAATTGCAATTGAGTGAAAATGCATCATATTCTACATTCATATTAAATGCAATTAGCTCAACTTTAGGGTGTTTTTTGACCCACTTAAGTATATCTTAAGTTCATCTTTATATGTAATAATTAATTAGAATGTCTCAATAGAAAAATGGTTAATGTATCTAAAATATACTTCAGTGTCATTTCAATTTAAACTTGTATGTCATGTGTGTAATTACACATTTGTAATTATAAATATGCAATTTAGTACAATATATATACATTTGTAATATTATATGAATGTAATATCGAACTGCAGATTACTCTTAAAATTCTAATTAAGTAATTTACATGTGCTTTAGTTCTGTATGTTAGTCAACACGGCAAAATAAGTGTACTTTAAAAAACAACGAAAGATTATTGAAACATTAAAAATGTCCTTTAAAGTAAAACTTTTAATTTGTCATTGTTACAAAATGTACGTTTTAAAAGTCTACTTAAGTGTGTTAAGAAATATAAATTGTTACATGTGACTTAGTGTGTTAGTCAACACATCAATATAAGTGTACTTTAAAAAACAACAAAAGATTATTAAAACATAAAAAATGTCCTTTAAAGTAAAACTTTAAATTTTTCATTATTACAAAATGTACGTTTTAAAAGTCTACTTAAGTGTGTTAAGAAATATAAATTGTTACATGTGACTTAGTGTACTTTAAAAAACAACAAAATATTAAAACAAAAAATGTCCTTTAAAGTAAAACTTTAAATTTGTCATTGTTACAAAATGTATGTTTTAAAATTCTACTTAAGTGAGTTAAGAAACATAAATTGTTACATGTGACTAAGTGTATTAGTCAACACATCAAAATAAGTGTAATTTAAAAAACAACAAACGATTATTAAAATATAAAAAATGTCCTTTAAAGTAAAACCTTTAATTGGTCATTGTTACAAAATGTATGTTTTAAAGTTCTACTTAAGTGAGTTAAGAAACATAAATTGTTACATGTGACTTAGTGTATTAGTCAACACATCAAAATAAGTGTACTTAAAAAAAAAAAGAAGATATTAGTAAAGCGTCATGTGAAATGTACTTTAAGATGAAACTTAAGTGGGCTTTATTTCATTAATATGATATTATCTGCTAGTAACTCTCTTTAAAAAAAATTAAGATTTGAAGTACACTACAAGTGCACACTTCTTTTTCACAAGGGAAAGTCTTTGATGCTAAAAATAATTTAACATTGAGAACCCTTTTATCTCACTCAGGAATACTTTACAGCTAAAATGGCCCTCGGTAAGAAAATTTGCTGAAATAAAGCAATAGTTCACACAAAATGAATCATCATTCACTCGCCCTCAAGTTGCTCTAAACATGTATGAGTTTCTATCTTCTACTGAACACAAAAGAAGATATTCTGAGGAATGTTGCTGATCAAATATTTGATGATAACCATTGACTTCCATATTGGAAAAAATACAACTGTTTGGTTACCAAAATTCTTCAAAATATCTCCTTTTGTGTTTGAGGGTGCACAGTATATGATGATAGAGCTTTCATTTTGGGAGAACTATGCCTTTAAGGGTGAATGTGTTGGAAGTTGTGGCCTTCCATTTTCATTCATAAAGCCTTGTTTATATTGTATGTGACTAAATATATGTTGTATTGTGCTGCATTGCTGTGTTTAATTCGCGAGGCGTGTGAAAGTGATGCTACACAATTCCCCCCTCAGTCGTGAGTTTGAAAGCGGCCTATCAGACACAGAGGAAGCACGTGCTAAAGAGAGCGCTGGCTATCTGGCTCGTCGTGACCTCTTCGCTAGCGGCGTGGAGTCAGAGCACATCGAACACAAGTCCCGCAGAACCATCATGAGGGAGTCTGCAGAGCGCATCTCGCTTAGCAAGAGGGTCAGTGGAGATCCCAGTCCTGTTCCTAAACACATAACTCATTACTCCTGTTTCGGTTAGAGATTAAATATACAGTTAAACTTTATATTAAGGTGTCCTTGTTACAGTGTTATTATGCATTTACGTACCGAGTGATATTAACTATGTACTTACTATAAGGTTAAGGATTAGGGTTCGGCTTAGGGTTACTTGATTGTAATTATGCATAATTAATTGTTTTATATTAGTAAGTACATGTAACGTGTAGCAAGACAGCTTAAAATAAAGTGCTACCAAATATTACAATTCTTAATGAATGGCTATTTGTCAAGTAACACATCTCACTTATTCACAATAGATCATAGATAACATAACAAATGTTTAAACTGAGTAATTTTACAATTTTATGCACAAAATTAGCTAATTTCAAATTTGATGCCTGCTACAGGTCTCAAAATAGTTGGACGGGGGCATGTTTACCATGGTGTAGCATCTCCTCTTCTTTTCAAAACAGTTTGAAGACGTCTGGGCATCAAGGTTATGATTTCTGGAGTGTTGGTGTTATTTTGGTCCAATTCTTGCCTTATATAGGTTTCCAGCTGCTGAAGAGTTGGTGGTCATCTTTGACATATTTTTCGTTTAATGATGCGCCAAATTTTTTCTATATGTAAAAGATCTGGACTGCAGGCAGCCAATTAAGCACCCAGTCTCTTCTACTATGAAGTGAAATACACGTCATCTGGAGGGGAGCATATGTTGCTCTAAAACCTTTATATAACTTTCAGCATTCATAGTGCCAAAACATGCACGCTGCCCATACCGTAATACAGTTATGCACCCCCATACCATCAGAGATGCTGGCTTTTGAGCTGAACGCTGATGAAACGCTGGAAGGTCTCCCTCCTCTTTAGCTCGGAGAACATGGCGTCCGTGATTTCCAACAAGAATGTCAAATTTGGACTCGTCTGGCCATAGAATACTTTTTCACTTTGAAACAGTCCCACAGGACACGACAGTGCTTCAGGACCATGTTCACATAAGGCTTCCTTTTTGCATGATAGAGCTTTAGTTGGCATCTGCAGATGGCACGGCGGATTGTGTTTACCGACAGTGGTTTCTGGAAGTATTCCTGGGCCCATTTAGTGAAGTCAATGACAGAATCATGCCGATGAGTGATGCAGTATCGTCTGAGGGCCCGAAGACCATGGGCATTAAACAATGGTCTTTGGCCTTGTCCCTTACACACAGATATTTGTCCAGTTTTTCTGAATCTTTTGATGATGTTATGCGCTATAGATGATGAGATTTGCAAAGCTTTTGAATTTGACGTTGAGGAACGTTGTTTTAAAGTATTCCACAATCTTTTTACGCACTCTTTCACAGATTGAGAGCCTCTGCCTCTCAAAGACATCCCTTTTATAGCTAATCTTGTTATAGACCTGATGTTCTACCAGCTGAATTTTTCAAAAAAAATTGCTTTTTCAGTCCTTTGTTGCCCCCGTGCCAACTTTTTTGAGACCTGTAGCAGCATCAAATTTGAAATGAGCTCATTTAATGGATAAAGTCTCAAATTTCTCAGTTTAAACATTTGTTATGTTTATATGATCTAGTGTGAATGAAATGTTGGCTCATGTGATTTGAAAGTCTTTTAGTTAAATTTTAGTCAAATTTAAAAAATGTCCCAACATTTCCAGAATTCGGGTTGTATAGCAACTACAAACTGTTGGACTGAGCTGCAACACGGCTCTGACAGCTCCCTTGCTTTATTACACTTGTGAAAAGAAGAAAATAATTCATAGTATGGAAAATATACTTTAAAAGAATATACATCAGTACAAACTGAATGAAATACTTTACTACAATTAACGGCATTTTATTTGCAATTACATGCATTTTTATAGTTTAAATGCATATTAATTGGACATAGTTGAACTCTAGAGTGCTTTTTTGCATAAGTACATATTTTCTATTGAAACTTGTATGCCATGTTTTTAAACATATGTGTAATATATTTAAAACATTTTAAGTTTCAATGTAGTGCAAATAAATATTAACTTTAAATGTAATACTGAATAACACACTACAGTTAAAATTACAATCAAGTACTTCACATGTGCTTTAGCTTCAGTGTGTTAGTCAACACATCAAAATAAGTATACTTCTTTACAAACAATGAAGATTATTAAAACAATGACTTAAAATATAGTTTAAATTAAAACTTTTGGTAACACTTTATTTTAAGGTGTCCTTGTTGCACATAACATGTACATACTATTATAATAACATAAATTATGCATTAATTACATGCAAGCAACCCTAAGCCAAACCCTAATCCATATAGTAAGTCTATGTAGTTTAATAATATTACTCACTACTTAAATGTATAACTACACTGTGACAAAAAACACCTTAAAATATAGTGTAAGCAGACTTTTAATTTACATTACAAAGGTCACTTTTTAAAAGTGTACTTAAGTGTGATCAGAAACAGTCATATACGAGTCTCTTAAGTCACTTAAGATACATTTTATTTCGTTAATATTATATTATCTGTAAATACAGTTTATTAAAAATATACTTTTAAGATTTGATGTACACTACAAGTGCACATTCAGTACAGTTAAGTACACTTCTTTTTTCACAAGGGTAGACAAGCATCACAATTTGAACAATCAAATACCCTGTGTATTAAACCATAGCAAATAACTCAATGGACTTCAATGGTAACTCAAACTGTATGTCTGATGGATGACAATAAGTAAAAAAACATCCTATATAAACATAAATACACATGCATTCTATTCAGAAAATAAAGATAATCTTTAATAAACAAAAGGGTAAAATTCTACACTCTGTAAACATGTGGGAATTTATTGTTGAACTAATTTATTGTTTGAAAATGTGCAATATATTCAACTAATTGTGCAACAGGAGATGCCTTTGCATTTGCTTGGATTGTAGGCTTTTGAGGAACAACATTTAACCCATGTATGTTCGCTAATTTTAAAAAGAGCAAGAAAGTATCACGACACAAACTTTATTTAGTTCTGATCCTGGTGCCAACAAAACCGTGCCACCGTGGTGCCAGATTTCAAGGGCTGTAATGTTTTATGTGGTTGTGGGGTGTGTGTTAATCTGTGGTGTGTGTTAAAGTGACTATGAAACTACTGTTGTCGACAAGTGATGTGATGATCATCGCTGAGGGAATCCTCAAGGAGATTATATTTACACGACTGGACAAATAAAACCAATGACTTGTAAGGAGGCACTTGATCCTAATGATCTTTGTTGAACAACCTGAGTCTCAATGAACACATTATAAATGCTCAACAATTTTGTGCAAATATTGTATGAATCTGTTATAAATAGAAGATGCAAATGGAAGAATTCACATTCGTATTTGCCATGCATTGTAATAGCTCTGGGCAGATTTTCTTTATTTTTCACGAGGGATATTCATGACAGGAGCTGATATATTAACTTTGCACAACAAGGTTAGTAATATATATTTGATGTTTGATTCTTGTGGTTGTATTCAGAACAGTGTACGGTATTTTAATGCTCACTCCATTGCAATGCCTTGCCTTTTAGATTTCCGTTGTAAGTGAATTACTGTTTTTTTTGTTGTTGTTGTTGCTTTTAGAAATTAAGGGATTAGTCGAAATCTTTTTAGCTTAACTTGAATGCAGAACATTCCCTTAGGAGGTTTGCATCCTGACATAATATTGCATTTGGTCATAAATGCACTAATTTGTCTGCACATACATAATGCATTTATGACCAAAACATTGCCTTTTTCTAAACACTATATGAATGGCTGCATGTCCTCAGATCCATGAGAACGAAGAGTACCATAAGCGTCTGAACGAGGACAGCCTGATGCACACGCCCGAGTTTGTGATCAAGCCACGATCCCACACTGTTTGGGAGAAACAGTGTGTGCGGCTGCACTGCACCATCTCAGGATGGCCTGAACCACGCGTCGTGTGGTGAGCTCACGCACAAACACGCATGCACATACTTACACAAACACACATGCACATACTTACACAAACACACATTCACATACACACAAACACACATGCACATACATACACAAACACACATGCACATACATACACAAACACACAAACACATACTTACACAAACACACATGCACATACATGCACAAACATACATGGACATACGTACACAACACACATCCACATACATACACAAACACACATGCACATACTTACACAAACACACATGCACATACTTACACAAACACACATGCACATACTTACACAAACACACATGCACATACTTACACAAAACACATGCACATACTTACACAAACACACATGCACATACTTACACAAACACACATGCACATACTTACACAAACACATGCACATACTTACACAAACACGGATGCACATACTTACACAACACACATGCACATACTTACACAAACACACATGCACATACTTACACAAACACACATGGCACATACTTACACAAACACACATGCACATACTTACACAAACACACATGCATACTTACACAAACACACATGCACATACTTACACAAACACACATGACATACTTACACAAACACACATGCACATACTTACACAAACACACATGCACATACTTACAAACACACATGCACATACTTACACAAACACACATGCACATACTTACACAAACACACATGCACTTACACAAACACACATGCACATACTTACACAAACACACATGCACATACTTACACAAACACACATGCACATACTTACAAAACACACATGCACATACTTACACAAACACACATGCACATACTTACACAAACACACATGCACATACTTACACAAACACACATGCACATACTTACACAAACACACATGCACATTACACAAACACACATGCACATTACACAAACACACATGCACATACTTACAAACACACATGCACATACTTACACAAACACACATGGCACATACTTACACAAACACACATGCACATACTTACACAAATGCACATACTTACACAAACACACATGCACATACTTACACAAAACACATGCACATACTTACAAACACACATGCACATACTTACACAAACACGGATGCACATACTTACACAAACACACATGCACATACTTACACAAACACACATGGCACATACTTACACAAACACACATGCACATACTTACACAAACACGGATGCACATACTTACACAAAACACATGCACATACTTACACAAACACACATGCACATACTTACACAAACACACATGCACATACTTACACAAACACACATGCACATACTTACACAAACACACATGCACATACTTACACAAACACACATGCACATACTTACACAAACACACATGCACATACTTACACAAACACACATGGCACATACTTACACAAACACACATGCACCTACTTACACAAACACACATGCACATACTTACACAAACACACATGCACATACTTACACAAACACACATGCACATACTTACACAAACACACATGCACATACTTACACAAACACACATGCACATACATGCACAAACATACATGGACATACGTACACAAACACACATCCACATACATACACAAACACACATGCACATACTTACACAAACACACATGCACATACTTACACAAACACACATGCACATACTTACACAAACACGGATGCACATACTTACACAAACACACACGCTCACAGATTTATGATGGTTGCATTTCGTCAAGATTATAATGTGATAAGCAGTGTTATTGTAGTACTGTATGATTGAGACACTATCATAGTCATTGTTGACATCTTGAATTGTTCTGTTTTAATCAAAATTATGGTCATTTTGATATGGTTTGTAATATTTTGTTATTATATATTTTATATATATACATTTTTATCTCAGTTTAAGTTATTTTATTAGATTACGGTCTTTTATAATCACATTTGCACTAATACCAGAAAATTTTTAGTTGTTTTTACTTGCCTTTTTTTGTAATATTTGTGAAATGCACTAGCAATAACTAAGTGAAAATGGCTTCAGCAGCAATTAGTTGTCTTTGGATTTAGATTGAGATGCTCTGGAGGGGGAAGTTCAGCCTCTACTTTTCGAGCTCATTTCGATCCGTCTTCTCTCTTAGGTACAAGAACAATGTTAGCATCGACCCGATGTCCAAGCCAGGGAAGTACAAAGTGGAGGGCAACTACAGCGTCCACTCCCTGGAGATTAACAAGTGAGCGCATCTTCCTCTTGAAGCAGTTAAAGACAGTCATCCGCAGTGGTCGTGTGTGTAACGTCTGTCTGTAACTCCAGGTGTGACTTCGATGACACCGCACAGTATCGTGTGTCGGCCATGAACAGCAAGGGCGAGGCCTCTGCTTTTGCTTCTGTTGTCGTCAAAAGTAGGTCTGAAATAATTCATCATAAAATCTCCCTAATGAGAACAGCAACAAAACTATCGGTCAAATAATCTGGAAAAAAATATGATTTTTATAATGTTTTTGATTAAGTTTCTTCTAGTCACCAAGGCTGCATTTATTTGATCAAAATGCAGTGAAAACAGTAATATTGCAATTTAAAATAACTGTTTTTCTATTTTAATATGGCGTAAAATGTAATTGATTGCTGTGAAAAAACATCATTACTCCAGTCTTCAGTGATCTTCAGAACTCATTATAATATGCTGATTTGCTGTTCAAGAAGCATTTCTGATTATTATCAATGTTGAAAACATTGTTGACATAAAAAACATAAAACATAAACTTACAGTTTATGTAAGTGTGCATGTGTGTTTGTGTAAGTATGTGCATGTGTGTTGTGTAAGGATGTGCATGTGTGTTTGTGTAAGTATGTGCATGTGTGTTTGTGTAAGGATGTGCATGTGTGTTTGTGTAAGTATGTGCATCCGTGTTTGTGTAAGTATGTGTGTTTGTGTATGTATGTGCATGTGTGTTTGTGTAAGTATGTGCATGTGTGTTTGTGTAAGTATGTGCATTGTGTTTGTGTATGTATGTGTGGATGTGTGTTTGTGTAAGTATGTGCATGTGTGTTTGTGTATGTATGTGCATGTGTGTTTGTGTATGTGCATGTGTGTTTGTGTAAGGATGTGCATGTGTGTTTGTGTAAGTATGTGCATCCGTGTTTGTGTAAGTATGTGCATGTGTTTGTGTAAGTATGTGCATACGTGTTTTTGTAATTATGTGCATACGTGTTTTTGTAATTATGTGCATGTGTTTGTGTATGTATGTGCATGTGTGTTGTGTAAGTATGTGCATGTGTGTTTGTGTAAGTATGTGCATTTGTGTTTGTGTATGTATGTATGGATGTGTGTGTTTGTGTAAGTATGTGCATGTGTGTTTGTGTAAGTATGTGCATGTGTGTTTGTGTAAGTATGTGCATGTGTGTTTGTGTAATGTGCATGTGTTTGTGTAATGTGCATGTGTGTTTGTGTAAGTATGTGCATGTGTGTTTGTGTAAGTATGTGCATGTGTGTTTGTGTAAGTATGTGTTTGTGTAATGTGCATGTGTGTTTGTGTAATGTGCATGTGTGTTTGTGTAAGTATGTGCATGTGGTTTGTGTAAGTATGTGCATGTGTGTTTGTGTAAGTATGTGCATGTGTGTTTGTGTAAGTATGTGCATGTGTGTTTGTGTAATGTGCATGTGTGTTTGTGTAATGTGCATGTGTGTTTGTGTAATGTGCATGTGTGTTTGTGTAAGTATGTGCATGTGTGTTTGTGTATGTATGTGCATGTGTGTTTGTGTAAGTATGTGCATGTGTGTTTGTGTAAGTATGTGCATGTGTGTTGTGTAAGTATGTGCATGTGTGTTTGTGTAAGTGTGTTTGTGCTGCTGAATATTTCTGTGGAAACTGTGACACACATTAAATTGATCAAAGGTGACATATTAGTTTCAACATTGATAATAATAAGAACCACTATTAATTTCAAATACTATTAAATCATAAGAAGTTTGAATAATAATTGAGTAGCAAATCGGAATATTAGAATGATTTCTGAAGGGTCATATGTTTTTGATCAAGTAAATGCAGCTTTAGTGAGCTTAAAAGACTTCAACAACATTAAAAAAAAATCATAATTATTCCAGACGTTTGACCTATAATGTACATCTAAGCTTTCACAAAGAAGTCCTGAATTGTAGTCTATTAAAAGTACCAATAAAGCAATTAATGTACTACTCAATAGAACGGTATTTTGGTATGCATTCATTGTCCTATATCATTTTTTTTTCTTGAAATGTGTAAAAATGGCCTGGTATGGATCAAATCTAATGGGTAACACTTTTTATTGACTTCTACGTTCATGTTTTTTTTTCACTGCCATTGCTTATGCCTCACTGATGGTCATAAAAATGTCATATCAGCGGGAAAAGTCACGTTATTGAAATGAATAGTGAGTGTTTCATCAGAAGGAGTAGTTGCAGAAAATGACTTGTTATGGTGGCTGTGTTTCTGATGGGGAAGATCGCTGGCTAAATGTTTCATAAAGGGTCATATAAGGGGGTCATTGTCCAATTATTGATAAAACCGAACAAATCTTGTCGTTTTGTGTGATGCTACATTCAGGATTCAAAGGAGAAGTCGACGAGTCTCTGCCATCTCCCAGACTCCGTAAGCATTTCAGTGTTAAACCTGATACTTGCTCTTCTTCACGATTTCTGTTTATGTGCTTTGCTGAAGCGTGTGAAGCTGTGAGCATGAAGCTAAAGTCCAAACTAATGGCTATTTTGTTTCCGATTCGCTGGTGCAGAAAGCAGAAAGTTCGTCTTCAAAGGTAACCTTGGAGAAGGGTTTTCTATAATGTTCTTTAAATGTTTCATGATCATCTTACGTGCATGATCGTCTCTTCTCATCGTTTTACTTCTCTATCTTGAGGAATGTGTCTAATATAGATAACCTTCAGGATTGCTTTGATAAGTTACATGCAATGTGCTGGATTAGCATTCGGTTTTAAATATGGAATTGCTATTATCCAAATATTGCATGTTTGATTACATTCTTGAAAATGAAATATTCCATTGTTCATTATTTAAGCTTTACAATAAGGCCAGTATTACATTATTTAATAGAGTAAGTTTGAACAACAAAAAACTCTCACAGAGTATCACAGAAAATAATTCCATCACTTCTCATAATAAAATATAAGCATGTTTACTGTAATGAAACAATGTAAACCCAGAGGCAACTGTGTCCTTAAACTTCAACTGTAAAGTGCATTACTGTAAACATGTTTGTTTGTTATATGTAACCTGAAATATTGCTTAAAAAATGTAAAAAATATATATTTCAAGGCAGACTAGTCAATATTTAATATGGAAGCCCGTTTCCATCATGAAAAAAAAGAATAATGCAATTTTTAGAACTTTTAGTTTTTCTTGTTCTCTGGAGTTTTTTCTCAGGATTTAGATTTTTATGCCTCGCAATTTTGATTTATAATTTTTACAATTATGATTTTATCTTTTATCTTTGATTTTATCTTTGAATTCAGACTTTTTTCTCTGAATATGGCTTTACAATTCATCTCACAATTCAGTTTTTTTTCATTGCAATTTTATATATCGCAGTTACGAATCCTCATGTAAGATTTCTTACATAAATATCTTGCGTTTCTTGTTTCTGTTTCCAGTTTGTGTGTGTGTGCGTGTGTGTCGTGTGTTGTGTAGGTGTAGGTGTGGTGTGTGGTGTGTGTCTGTGTCTGTGTGTAGGTGTGGTCGTGTGCGTGTGTGGTGTGTGGTCTGTGTCTGTGTATGTGCGTGTGTGTGTGTTTGTGTGCGTGCGTGTGTGTGTGTGAGTGTGTCTGTGCGTGCGTGCGTGCGTGCATGCGTGTGTGTGTGTGTGTTTGTATTCATCTTCATGAAAGTGTCTCTGTTTTCTATTCTTTGTTCGTCTCAGCATTGTTAACGCAAATGTCTTTCTATACTCCCTAACATTCACCGCTCATTCGCTGTCTTATTGTGTTTTTTATGAATTGTTTGTCCACCTAAATGATGCCTGCTTTCAATTCTTGATGATGTTCGTGTGAAAAGTTCCCAGATTCATTGTACAATATGAACTATATGTGTTTGATTGTAAATATGTGTGCATCGTTGTCCTCAAGGTGAGTCCTGGAGTCTTACCTATCTATGCTGTATAAGATAACACTGGATTGAACGTGTGTGTGTGTGTGCACTGCAGAACCGTGTCTGGAGTATGGCGTGACGTTCGAGACACACATCGTGGATAAGTTTGGTGTGTCGTTTGGCCGTGAGGGTGAGACGCTGAGTTTCGGCTGCTCTGTTATCATCTACCCGTCACTGCAGCGCTTCCAGCCTGAGATCGAGTGGTACAGAGATGGTAAGACTGGGAGCCAGTTATAACTATGATACTAATCTCTCATTGCTACATTTATGTCATCAGATTGTACTGCTAAAATTGGCCATCCTGATGCAATCTATCATGCATATTTAATCTTTACTTGCAAAGTGTATAAACTACCAGTCAAATGTTTTTGAAAGAGGTCTCTTCGCTTCACCAAAGCTACATTTATTTGATAAAGAATACAGTAAAAACTGAAATATTGTGAAATATTATTGCAATTAAAATAAATTTTCCACTTTAAAATATTTTAAAATGTAATTTATTTCTGTGATGCAGCGCTGATTTTCAGCATCATTAATGCAGTCTTCAATATCACATGATCTTCAGAAATCATAATATGCTGCTCAGTTATCATGAGTTATTGGTACTCAAAAATTATATTTTTCAGGATTCTTTGATGAATTGAAAGTTCAAAAGAACAGCATTATTTGAAATAAAATCTTCTGTAATATAATAACTGTCACTTTTGATCAATTTAATGCATCTTTGATGAATAAAAGTATATATAATTTTATTTTACTTGAATGGTTTCCACAAATATATTGGCAGCATAGCTGTTTTCAGCATTGATAATAATCAGAAATGTTTCTTGATCATAAATCAGCATATTAGACTGATTTCTGAAGATCATGTGACACTGAAGACTGGAGTAATGATGCTGAAAATACAGCTTTAATCACAGAAATAAATACATTTTAACATATATACACACAGAACAGAGTTATTTTAAAATTAAATACTTTTTCACAATATTACTGTTTTTACTGTATTTTTGTTCACATAACAGGAGAGAAGGAGAGACGTCTTTCAGAAACATTAAAAGGCATATATATTGTGCTATTGCTGCTTAGTGACACATAATGCGTGGATGTGTTTGTGTGCTTCAGATAAACTGCTGGAGCCATCGAAATGGGTTCAGACGCACTGGAGCGGCGACAGAGCGACACTCACTCTCTCACACCTCAACAAGGAGGATGAAGGACTCTACACACTTCGAGTCATCACCAAATCTAGCTTTGAGACACACTCAGCGTATGTCTTTGTCAGAGGTGAGGACCAGTAAAGTCACTTCCTGAGCTTGCTGCGTTATACACAGAAATAAAAGTACAAAGCTATCACTGGGGTGCCTTTTCAAAAGGTACATGTTTGTACCTAAAAGGTCAATTTTGGTACCTTAAAGGTACATATTAGTACTTAAAAAGTGTACCGTATTGGGTCACCCCTTCTAATGAAAGGTGTGACTACTTTAGTAATTTCCATGAGTACAAATCTTAATGTTTAAGTATATAATGATATTCTAGGGAATTGTGGTGTGGTCAATGCCTCTGGTGTGACTTTAAATGAGCCAAAAACTTCACACCAAACACCAATTACTTGTACATTCATTATAGGACAAAAGTACTGGCACCCCTTCTTTAGAAGAGAAAAGGCACTTTCCAAACTGTGGCAACAAAGAAATTCATGCACTTATAAATTGTATTTCCACCTCTGTTGCATCAGGTGTGAAGTGTATGAAATGACTGTGCCCATATGTACAAGTCATTGGTGTTTGGTGATGAGTTTGTGGCTCATTTAAAGTCACACCAGAGGTGTTCAGCTGCTTTCTGCAGACCAGTCAAGTTCTTCCACACTGACTGAATCATCATTTCTCTTTGATTCTTGTCTTATACACAGAGACACTGTCATGTTAGAATAGAAAAGGTCCAAACTGTTGATATACAATTAGAAGCAATTCCCTAGAATATCATTATATGCTTAAACATTAATATTTGTACTCATGGAAATTACTAAAGCAGTCAAACCTTTCATTAGAAGGGGTGCCAATACTTTTGGCAATATAGTGTATCTGAACCTAATAGTTACAAAAGTGTACCCTTTGAAAAGGTACCGCTTTTGTACTTTTATTTCTGAGAGTGTATTACAGGCCAATATATCCACGCTGGTATTGGGACACACTTTGTGGCTTGTACTGTGTGTGAGATGTGCGTGTCTCTGTAAGCCTCCCTTCCCAGCAGCTCATGTTTCTTTCTAAATGTATCCCTGTCCTGCTGTATCTGTGTCCCGTCATGACATTCAGATGAAGTAGCTGCGCAACCGACACGGTCCTCAACACTGCCCTAGTTAAAATACGGCACTTTTATTGTTGATTTTAATGAACAATACTGTACTATACTCTGTGAAAAAGACGTACATTTAGCATACTTTTAAAAAGAGTTCTTATTATGGCAATTATATATATATATATATATATATATAAAAAGAAATGTTGCTATGTAAACACTGAAAAAAATATGTGTAGAAACAATTTTCACAAACAAGTACAAAGAAATGGAAATTAACACTGAATTAAATGTAAAAATTAGTATCAAAACTGATATTGCATTTACATGAAAACACATTTACACATTTTAGTTTGTGATAAACTAAAAATAATGATGTTTTATAAACAGATATAATCTAAGTGCAAACTGAATGTAATGTTTTCAGACACTTATTGTAAAAAAAAGCAATTTAATGAGTTTTTAAGCTTTTATGACCCACTTAAGTGTCCTAATTTGTAATTTATTAATAACTTATTGTCTTTTAAATATAGTTGAAGTGTAAAAGTAGGTTAAAATATTTCAAGTGTATGCTAGTCTACACATCAAAACAAGTGTGCTCATTTAAAATATGATTAAAACACAACAATTTAAATGATACTTTACAGTAAAACTGAATATTACAAGGTTACGTTTTAAGAGTGTACTTAAGTGTGTAAAGAAACAGTCGTGAAAGTAAATCTCTTTATGACACAACAAGTACACGTTTACAGTTTTTTAGAGGTGAAACAACTCGCAAACAGCATGCAGTATTTCACGTTGTGATAGTTTCAGACTGTTCTTGATCTGTGTGTGTGTTAGATGCTGATGTGGAGGTTGCAGGAGCTCCTGGGGCTCCTTTAGATGTTCACAGTCTGGACGCTAATAAGGACTATGTGATCGTTAGCTGGAAGCAGCCCGCGGTGGACGGAGGAAGCCCTATTCTGGGATACTTCGTTGACAGGTCACTGCATCGGCATAAAACATCACACACAATCAAATAAAAACCTCTATGTTAGATAGAATGAAGATGTTATCCATATCTATAATGTATAATGCAAATAAACATCATATAGGCCAGAAAAACACTAAATCTCATATCACTGAAATCCATCTGAAACCAGCATAACGCAGTTTATATAACATCAGCATCTAGTTGAAGATGGATATTGAAATAGCTTAGCTAGATATGGAAATAATTTTTACTGTACCTTTTGATCAAACTGCAAAAAAATGTCTAAAGATGAATCAAGATACATAAGCGAAATACCTTAAGAAGTCTTATTTTCTGAGAAACTGGTTAAAATGAAGTGTGTTTGTTTACAAAAGAACAAAACTTAACTTAATTGAAAAGGAAAACAAGTTTTCATATCACATTGACAAATATTTGTTCTAGTTTTACACATAAACTTCAATTTCTCAGAAAACAAGACTTCATTTTTGCATCTAAAGTAATGTTCAGATATTTGTACGGGAAAACAAGACAGACTACTGAGGAAGATACTGTTTTTTCCTATGCATGCAACATTTAATGCAATGACTATAAAGACATTCTGCTTTGATTTAAGACCATCTTAAGGCCTTAATTTGTGGAAGGGAGAAATAAGACTTTTAAAGACATGTTTAAACCCCGTAGAGCGTCAGATTGCATTTCTTGGTGCATTACTTTGTATTTCCCTCCCTCCCTTTTCTCCCTGCAGGTGTGAAGTTGGCCTGAAACACTGGACGCAGTGCAATGACACTCCGGTGAAGTTTGCACGCTTCCCTGTAACCGGTCTCGTGGAGGGACGAAGCTATGTGTTTCGAGTGCGTGCGGTGAATAAGGCGGGCATGAGCCATCCATCCCGTGTGTCTGAACCAGTAGCCGCTATGGACCCTGCAGACCGCACAAGAAAGGGTAAAACCAGATCAAATACACAAAAACAGAATGAAAACAAAGCTAGCAGTACAATATTGTGTTGTTCTGTAGGTCACTCTGCCCCTTGGACTGGTCAGATCATTGTGACTGAGGAGGAGCCTGTGGGTGAGAAACCTCTCATTAAAATTATCGGGGGGGGGGGACTCTTCACACTGTCATTAACAACCTTTAAATATAAATATAGGGAGTCCTATAAAAGCCACCATAGTTCAGCTAAACACGTGATTTTGTAAGTCATAAGAGTGAAACTTAATAATTATGACTTATTCTCATTTTATTGAGAATTTCTTATATTACTTTCTGTATCATAATAAT
>QVTF01006355.1:0-27548 GCA_003573665.1 Oxygymnocypris stewartii
TTTTCATGGCCAGACGCACTAGTTTTGCCTGAAGCTGCAGTTTGGTTACAGATACTTTAATGCATTTTCTGCTCCGAGGCCATTTCACATTTGGATTATATTCTTCTTGCTCCCACAATACGCCGCTGATAGTCAAGGCCTCCGCTGAAAAGCCATTCGCTAGTAGGAAACTAAAAGCTGTCATTTTTTAATGGATGTTTAGAGCTGAATGTTCTTCAGTGAGCCATACTCTTTTTAACAATCTTTGTTATAAAATGCCCATGGCTTTTTAAGGTTTTATTTATTTGCACGACTTTTTCATATCTAGAAATCACACTTTTAAAATTAGGCTACATGATATATTCAAGTTTTCCCAGGCTTTGTGAATTTTGGTTCCTCAAAGCAAACTAAAATTTGTTGATGGGAGAATATATATTTTTTTAAATCTTAATTTTCAGTTGTTTACTGGTCTAATGGTTGTTTCTTAGTTCTGTCATATCAAATAAATGAAATCCAGACACGCTTAACCCTCTGTTAGCTGGTGGGTTTCTTTCATTATGAACACAATTAGCGCAATCTCAGCAACATATAGCTTTTTTGGCAGAATTCAATTTTTTATTCTAAGTCACAAAGTCCAGACGGTCTCTCTGTCTCTCATGCAAGACAGCATGCCTTAGTTATCTGCTTTTAAGACTATAATCACATTTGTTCAGCTACATTTTGCCTCTGTCCATCTAAAGGTCTGTTTATTACATTCTGCGGTCAACAAATCTGATTTAGACCAGAGGATAATTACATACGGTCCAAATTAACGTCAGATAATTTTACTTCAAAAGGACCTATTGGTTAAAGAAAGGCCCTTGTATGCTGTTTCATAGTTAATAGCAAACAAACAAGACTCTGAGCAAACCATATAATTCTAGATGAGACTTAAAACAACATATGAATTATTTAACTATAAATACATTGGTTGCCATTTTTTTAAAGAAGTAGATACTTACGTGGAAGATCCTGGAAGAATGCTGATGGAAGATATGTGCGAACTGGAAAGAAAGGAAACAGAAGGAAATATTAGGATGATTATTTGAACTATGATTTTTCCTACCCAGCATCCTTATACAATAATCGCTGTATGTGCCATAAGACATCTCCTTTAGTGTACATTTCACAAGTCACGTAGACTGTAGAAAAACATGGTTCATCATTTCCTGTAAAGGTCACAGGAAACGTCAGGAGTGTCAGGAAGTGGGCATCGGAGATGAATTGGGAGCAGGGTGACAAATTCAGACATGCTAGGAATGCTTGCTTACATAACACTAGCTGCCTGCTACTTGTTAGCACCCGTGTCAGGTTCTGGGAAAGGAACAAATAAGACCTTGACTGATACAGCAGGTGCTCACAGGCCGGGCCACATCAGCACACAAACACACATGCAAATGAGTGTATACAGAAACAGGACAAGCGCGAGGTCCCGTGTCATTTGGCGGCAGCTGTGCGGTCTATGGTACAATGTCTTGAGCCCTCTCTAGGCTGCTAGGACGACTTGTGTCCATCCCATGAAAAAGGAAAATCCTGACACCTGACGCTTTCTAGACACTACAGTCAAGTCTTAGTCTACAAGGTCAGAACGTCAAATGATTTCTAGGATGTGAGCATTTAAAAAAAAGAAACGACCACCGAATCAGACCAGTGCACTTTTTTTGTTAAATCTGTCAGTTTTTTTCTGATTTTTGAGATCTCTTTCCTCATTCATAATTTGTAAAACGCAACAACTTCATGTTAAAAGTACACTAAGTAACTCTTTCCACAATTACCCCCCCCCCCTCCTCTAAAATAATAAATATTACTTTAAACAAATTACAGTGTTCACTCAAAACAAATAGGATATAATCACATGACCAGATAACACTTCATTCTAATTCATGAAGAACCTTTAACATCCAAGAAATCTTTGCATTCCACAAAATGATCTTTACACAATTAACACTAAATAAAACGAATTTCTAAGTGCTCATTAAGCTTCTGTGTTTCTCTGAACAATATATGAGGCCACAAAGCCACAATAGAATCAACTAAAAGGTAAAAACAAATAAAAACAATCGTGTAGAATGAATCAGACTGCATCTCAGTTAACTTAATGTAGCTCTATGGCACATTGAAATGGCATTGCTATTAAAAGAGATGATGTCACGGCGAAAGCAAACGGCTGTTGGGACAACTGGACTAGAGGAGTACTTTTTGAAATATGTCTTTGGGTGTTTTTTGTGCATCGCTCGATATGGCAAGAGAGAACAAAACGAGTCTTGTTTAAGACACACTCAGTATGCTCTGGAGGCTGTAGCAGAGATCAGTTACAGTAATGCATTCACACTGACCGTGCATTACTCAGCATGAAGCACTTTCATAAAGCACCTTCTGTAACATCCTTCCATTCATTTCTTCAGCAAGGCCTCACCTGAACTCTGACGCCAATCATTTAGCCTGAGAAACATTCAAAATACAGATGCATGAGATAGAGTCAGTGTGGCAGATACTGACGGAAAATATGTATGGTTGATAACTTATATGATTGAATTTAATTAAATAAAACGTAGTTTGTTTCATATCTTTCATCAATGTCTCTCTGTACAGATCAACTTCACAATGGGATAGTATCTTTTATACCATGGGTTTCCAGTCGACTGGATGGAGATCCGATTGCACTTAATCACGCCAAAATGAACTTATCACCTACATAAGAGCTTGTGTTAATTCAACGATTTTCATCATTTACAGCTTTCCTGCATTCCCTTTCTTTACTGAACCCTTAGTAAAGGGATTATAAATAAAGAAAAGGAGAGAAACATTTGATCTTTACGAAGATAAATCAGACAAACAAGCGAGTAAAATGTAATCTAGCTAAATAATTTAAAGACCAAATTTAAGGGAACCCATGTGTAAAGTCCTAGTAGTAGAAAAGGTGTTATATTAGTAACAGTTCGACAATATAACTTCCCATAGATCTCCATAACTTTTCAATTGATTAGAAGAATAATTTCCACTATACTGTGTGTCTTCTGATCACACCTGTCTAAAGATTTATCAAATCAAGAGACATTAACCAGAGAAGAACATTTGACTTATAAATGGATTCAAATGAAGTGATTTAAAGGTGCCTTAGAATGAATGAGAGTGAGCTTTATTGCCAGGTATGTTCACACACACGTTTGTTATAGTGACAGAAGCTCTACAGTGCAACAGAATGACAGCAACAGGACAAGACACAGATAATACAAGAAGAATATACAAATAAGCAATGTACAAAATAGCAATATAACAATATATAGACAATTATGTGTATATGTCTGATGTGCAAATTTTGAAATGAACAATAAGTATGTGTGATGAAAAAATGATGCATTGATACAATATTTGAATTTGTTATCTGATATCTATTGAAGGTATGTGGCTTAGGTAAGGGCAAAAATGATCCAGACACAGTTTTACATGTGCATTTACAACCCTAGGATTTCTCCCCAGAATGAAAAGGTCTGTTATTGGCTTATTTGGTAGGGTCATGAATAATGATGATGAGCTCTGTTCTGATTGGCTGTTTCACAGTGCGGCTCTGCTCTGATTGGCTGTTTCACAGTGCGGCTCTGCTCTGATTGGCTGTTTCACAGTGCGGATCTGCTCTGATTGGCTGTTTCACAGTGCGGATCTGCTATGATTGGCTGTTTCACAGTGCGGATCTGCTCTGATTGGCTGTTTCACAGTGCGGATCTGCTCTGATTGGCTGTTTCACAGTGCGGCTCTGCTCTGATTGGCTGTTTCACAGTGCTGCTCATTTCAGTAGCTCACAGGAAGGAAACACAGGGAAATATATATTTCAATACTTTTTTGCGCAGTTGTTTTTGGGGTAATTATACTGTAAATAAAATGCCGGCATCTGTGAGCCGCTAATAATATACAGGGCACTGGAACTGCTTTCAAATGCACGATTGCGTTTTACTTTCACTTTCGAGATCCCACGAACTCAGTTTATACAGAGCGGCAGTATTTACCACACATTTTACAAGATCAGATGCGTGTCAGTGGTGCTCAGGATCTGTAAATCATTCGCTATCATCCTCAGTCACCTCTCCTTACTCTGTTTATGTGGTACGTGAAATCTTGTGTACTGTAACAGGCTACAGCTAGCAAGCAGCTAACCATGTCCCTTTAGTGGATCGTGTTATTTTATTGTTATTTGCTTTCCGAGACTTTCTGAATACAGACACCAGCACATCCCCTGCACAGCCTGGAACATAACATTTATTTCCATGATCTGCCCTTTTCTCTGTTGTCCTCGCTTGTTTCTTCACAACACCTGCAGGACTTCTGACGGTGCGGCTGGCAGCTGGTCTAGAACATGGGCGGGTATACGTTATGCAGATGTTGGGGGCGTAACTATTAGTGATCCCGACTGCTACGTCACAGTCGGTGTTATGTTCTGATTCGCCTATTTTTAGTGGTCTTTTGCATTCATGAGATGTACATAAGGAGGAGGAAACAATAGTGTTTGAGGCTCACGTTATGTCATTTCCATGCACAGAACTGTTATTATTCAACTATGCCAAGGTAAAGACAGTTTTACATTCTATGGCACCTTTAATATCTGCCAATGGGCACATCAAATCTATTTAATTCAAGGTTAAAATATGTTTTCATAGTTTACTGACATATTTGTTATGTTATTATAACAAAATCAATGTTATTTTTTTTTTAGAAGCAAGACTTCAAATATCTTAATTTTCATTTAAGGCTGTTTAGATACATTATTTTGCCAAAAGTATTGGACCCCCTTCTAATGAAAGGTTTGACTACTTTAGTAATTTCCACGAGTACAAATCTTAATGTTTAAGCATATAATGATATTCTAGGGAATTGTGTGCTTCTAACAGTTTGGACAGGACCCTTTTCTATTCTAACATGACAGTGTCTCTGTGTATAAGACAAGAATCAGAGAGAAATGATGATTCAGTCAGTGTGGAAGAACTTGACTGGTCTGCAGAAAGCAGCTGAACACTTCTTTAAATGAGACAAAAACTCATCACCAAACACCAATGACTTGTTTATATGGGTACAGTCATTTCATACACTTCAAAACTGTTGCAACAGAGGTGGAAATACAATTTTTAAGAACATGAATGATGTTTCCATCTTTGTTGCCGCAGTTTAATTATAAAGGGGTGACCCAATACTTTTGGCGATATAGTGTATTTGTACTAGAAAACAAGACAAAGACACAGAGGAAGATAATATTTTTTGGAGTGCATGCAGAAAGTAATGCCTAATCACGATATTATGAATTCAAGACTTTCTGTTCTGACCTTTTTAGAAACCCTGATATTGCTAGGAGCAGAACCCACAACAAACCGCTTTAATGAAAATTCATGCTAATGCTAGCTGTTAACGGAGCCAATATGTAATAACTCTCTGTGCCTTTAAACAAATATAGTTTTTTGCTGACATAACCATACAAAATTGTATTAACCGATAGTATCACAGCCTAACATGC
Source organism: Oxygymnocypris stewartii (assembly GCA_003573665.1). NCBI lineage: Eukaryota > Metazoa > Chordata > Actinopteri > Cypriniformes > Cyprinidae > Oxygymnocypris > Oxygymnocypris stewartii. The sequence continues at coordinate 5,519 of QVTF01006355.1, forward strand.
TTCATATTTTCACAGGGCTAAAGTGTGAATGATCAAGCAGACAGAAATAAAGTGTGGACGTAGCTCAAAGTAATACGTTATTTCACTTCGAGATCAGCTGAGGCTTTAAGAGGATTACACACAGATGGCTTCCTCTGATTCAGCACTTTATCTTATCAGCATGAGTGGCCAAAACACACACACACGGCACTCATTGGTTGTGAATTAGATGCGGTCTCATGCAGTGATTCATCAGTTTCCTGAATCTCCATTTCTTATTTTCTCCAAATAATCCTATTTCAACCCATTCACAGTGTTACGCAAGTTAACAGGGTTTTCCGTCATGCGATCTGAGAGGCAGTGAGCCGTCTCATCTGAACGTCACATGCAGCCTTGGCCGAAAACCAATAAACAAGACAACAAATCAATCCAGTTTCACTCAGAACGACAGCCTCTCTCGCATCATCTGCAGCTTATTTTCCACTGAATGTCTAGAGAACATCTCCTCTGAAACATTACCTGTGGAGAAGGACTTGACAAGGCATGTTGTTCGGTTTGGTTTTCGTCGACGAGCCGTTCTGGTTATTCACGTTAGGCGTATGGTTATCCCGACTGGGCACATTGTGGTGCTAAAGTCTGTATGAGCAGGTCAAAGAGCAAACACAGGCTGCCGGCGCTCATTCTGCAGAGTCCTGTACGTGTCGTCTGTCTGTGTGTGGGACTCAGCACTCTGTTAAAAAAGTGCTGCAGTGAAAATGCTGGACCCTCGCTTAAATACACGGCCGTCTGACGCAGCCTCGTCGCTAGAGCTCTGAGCCAATCGTCTCTCCACACACACACACACACACACACACACACACACACACACACACACACACACACACACACACACACACACACACACACACACACACACACACACACACACACACACACACACACACACACACACACAGAGCACTCCCTCCCTTCAACTCAAACACCTGTTTGACATTTATATAACCCTGTTACTGCCCAAACAACACACAGTCTTCACCCCTTACTGCACTGCCATTTACAGTTAATGGAATCACTGACTGATGAAATCACACATAAATACATGAATACAGCCACAGATGCCATCTCAAATTGATAGTTCCGCCAAAAATCAGGGGTGCATACTCGTCAGAGATGAACAAAAGTGACAAACTAAACTACCCCCCCCCCCCCCAAAAAAAAACCTTCATCACACAATATTTTTATCTCGTAAACAGATTTACAAACAACTTTTACGATGTGTCAAAAGGGCTTGGGAGCCCTTGGCAGCATAATTGATCTCTTTGCAGCAGAGGCTGCGTCTGGCATGGCCTGGTTTCTCTATTATTATTATTTTAAACTGTCACAATTGAAACATTCACATTATACTTTGATTCTAACTTCAACCAGCCCCATTTGCACCTGACTCCAGCCTCTAGTTGAGCCACAGTAAGGGCATCAAACTCGCTTATTCCCTCACTCTGAAAAACATTGAAGTGGGTGAGTGGTAAGGTTTGGCTACCTGAACTAGTTAAATGCCAACGTAGGTAAAGGCAAGTTAATTCACATAGCACATGTCACACACAACGGCAAGTCAAACTGCTTTATAGGGAGAAAATGTTACACACTGCAAAAAATGCTTTTCTTAAAAAAAAATTGTCTTGTTTCCAGTCCAAATATATAATAATTCTTAAATCAAATAAAAAAATAAAGTCACGTCAAAATAATCCTTTTTAAAGTTTGAAATAAGATTATTTTGCTTACCCCATTGGCAGATTATTTTGCTTGTTTTAAGGAAAAACTCACTTCATTTTGACATTTCTTTCTGAAAACAAGAATTTTACTTAAATGGTCTCAAAAATGCTTCTTGATTTAAGAATTTTTTGATATTTGGACTAAAAACAAGACAATCAACAAAGATTGTTGTTACATGAACTTAGTCAGGGCAACTAAACCACTGTAAATCTTCATTTCAGCACTCTTCTAAAGCAGCTGACGGCTAAACGTGAGGTGTTTCTCCGTCTTGAAACAGACTGTTACAGGCTGACACTTAGCACTTAGCTATGGCTTAACGGCTAGCGCTGTCTCCACTTGAGCTGAGTGATACTAATATTACTGTACATTAAACGCTATGCTTTGCTTGTAGGTCAAACAGTTCTCAAATCCACTTCATGTCAGAGTAATAGCTTACTGATATGTGAGACAAATGTTAAGGTTGAGACTGAGGAGGATTTTTGCAATGGGTAGCAAACTAATGTAGCCATAATGTAGCTTACAATATTCATAGCTATCGCAACAGCAGCCTCGCGTAAAACAAACAAACAGCAGCCTCACGCGGTAATCACCATTTAAACTGGAACAACAATTTACAGCAGATACAAATGCATTTCGTCCTGCTCTACGACAAATGTAATTTAGCTAGCTACAAACAGACTAATCTATATGGACAGTTGCCTGCAGCGTCTAAAAGTTAGGCTTCAGGAGTGAGATTGGTTGGATGAAGGAAAGAACATTAAGGTAAGCCAATCAGAGGCGGAGTAGGGCGGGTCCATTGCTTTGCCAACATGGGACGCTACAGGTGACTCGTAGATACTACGACGACGGCGATTCACGTGAATGACCTATTTCAAGGTGAAAACGGCGAATTTTGACAAGTTTGCATCCCTGAAATTTGTAATTCTGTCATCATTCAAAACTCATTGCTTCTGCTCACGAACGGCTTAAATTGTAGTTGGTTTCTAACACAAAACCATCATAGCTTCAGAAGACTTGAAATGGCATTCAAGTAATATAGATCACTTTTATGTATTTTGAGACTTCGTGTCTTTTTTTTTGAGTATTTAATTAATTGTAATCACATTAAACTGAAAACATGTGGCTGAAAATTAAATTTAACATTTTACATTAAAGAAGTCTGAACTTGCAGATTCTGTAAATTGTACAACACAACTATCCCTACATGTTTTTTTTATCCCGGGGAATACAAACATTAGAATACAAATATAAAAGTAATGTTTTTTTATCATGAATTTGTATTTTTTGCATCCTAATAAGATGAAAAATACCAATACATTTATTTTCTGGTCTTGCCATTTTTAGGGTTAATTATGTAGTGAAAAAGTTGACATAAAACTGCCTTGTGTGTAATTTAAATGTTTATATGCAACTAAGTTTTTATTTGAGTGTTGATTAAGTCAATGTAGTTTTTTTTATTAAATAAGAATTTGTTTAATTTTTGAGGCTAAATATTCAACAGAGAGATTATTTCTTCGCATCGCTACCACTGAAGGGTAATGGTGACAGAATTATAATTTTTGGGAGAACTACCCCTTTAAGCAGCACACGGTCAACTAACACTCTCGGACACTGGTCTCAGACAGATGGAGTACATGTCACACTTCCTGGAAGTCTAAAGATGAGCAACTGTATCAGTTAACTGGAAACAAAATAAGAAGTTTCCACTTCAGTAACCAGTGAAATGACCTAGTTGTAATATGAGATAATATGGGAACGAGAATCCCCGTTAACAAGAGAGATACAGAGGACGGCAGAGTCATTGTTCTCATGGCATATACTCTGATAGCTTGGTCACAGCGAGTATCACATTTCCCAGCGTGTTATGCCTGCTGCTCGACATGCTCAGGTGGTAGGATGTTAAATGTAGAAGCTATATGTAGCTGGATGCCTGCGGTCACGCTTAAAAAGAGGAGTGGAAATGAGTTATTACACTTTCCAAGAATGGCTGACCATATAGGCCAAGAGTTCACGTTGAGTCAACACTGCACTTATTTTGATGGCTCAGTACAAGAGTGCATGGGAAAATTAGGAGACTTGATCCAGAGGGAAGACGCTCAAATGTGTTGACCCAGATCTGTTCAGGAGGTCCCAAGCGTCTCCAATGCCCCAATATACCACAGTCCTCTAACTGTAGTGTGCCATAGTGGTTGAAGATCTAAGCTTGAAACCAAAAGGTTGTAGGTTTGAATCCCACAAAGTTTTTTTTATATGCATGCCAAACCGGAGGTTTTTGGTATAAAGACCTGGACATGGAGTAAAGCCACAAAACTATCTTCAAAAACATTATCAAGTCTTCAATATTATTTAAAACTATAGACTAAATTACAGTCATCTGTAAGGAACATTGGTGAAAGCATCAATTAAAGCTTCTCAATCTATTATGTGCCATAGTGATGAAATATTTAAGCCTGAAACCAAAAGGCTGTGGGTTTGAATCCCACAAACACCAATCGATGAGCAATCTCCTTTGCAAGATAGTCACTGGAATCGAGGTCCTTTAGCTTAACTGGTAGATTATGGCACTAGCAATTAGGGTTGAGAACATTTTCCCACCGGTTAATCGACGTGTGACAACATTAATACCGGTTTGATTCCCAGGGAATGAACATGCTACACATACAACTTGAAAGTCACTTTGTCCATTGGGGGAGTATCTATGATGGCCTCTCTATCTATAATGTAAAGCTGTGTAGGCAGTCTTTAGGCAGTGTTGAAGTAGTAACTGACCCTTCCACCTACAGACCAATGCTGTTAAAACCTGTTCACACGTTCCAACGCTTGAACAACATGTCTCAAGAACACCAATCAACTGCTGCTTATTTTAGGGCTGTGTGAAAGTATTTTCCATAGCTGGCGAAAGATACACTGCAGCGCTTATATTTAGCTTAATGTGCGACACCCTTTCAGATTCCACTGGGGCACAATGGGGGCAAGTATAATCACTGCAGGACCCCGACGTAAACAAGTCTTGCTGCTCTTTCTCAAGGTGCCACCAAATACAGACACTTTGACCTTTTTCCTCATTTTATCATCTGCAAACACACTTGACTGTTGGATAACCTGTTCTTCACTGATTATTTGAGAAGCATGCCAAACGATACGACAATAAAGCAATATTACGAAACATGCTGCCTATATAATTTGAAACTGAAAATACAGGCCGGAAAGTATTTATAGCACATTGTTTGGAGCAAATTGTATTCTCTGAAGTTAATCATTAATTATTTGCAATCCTGACACATCAAAAATGCCTCGTAACATATAATAAAAGCTATAAAATGCTATCTGTTACTGCTGTGAATGACAGGCCATTAGAGATAGCATCACATTATCAAAAAATAACAATGCTCCTGTACGCCTCTGTCGTGACACGTCCCATGTGCTTAAGGAGGTTTACGATGTGAAAGCCTTCTTGGACTTTAAAAGGGTTATGACATACTTTTAAACATTTTTTTTGCACCCAAACAGACCATTTTCAATGAAATGAGTGGTTTTGCTGCAGCCTTTCCTTTAAAGCTTCAATGTAAACAGCCATTGTTATGCTTGGCTATCATCTTTGCATAGGAAATAAATCACCAAATCACCAAATAATGCAATACTCAAGACAGGCCTTATTGAGCCCTTTATGCACGGTGATTTGCAAGAAAAAACAATGTCCAAATGTTTTTATATATGTGTTAAAACTAGTGGAAAGAACTGCTGGAAAACGCTTTTGTGCTGAAAAGAGCCGTGGGCGAAAGCCTGGCACTGATGAACAGCTTATTAGATCCAGAGCGTTTGGATGTGCTCGTATTAATTAGCAGCTTTGCTCCGCCCATTTCCCTGCTGATCATGGTGTTTGCTAGCGTCTGACTTGGACGTACTGCAGCAGCTGCCATCCAAAGCTGTTCGTGCAGAGACTAAACACTTCAAAGTGGGTTGGATTAGTAAAGTGGACATACGATCCTTTTATGAATAAACAGACTGGAGCTTCGCCTCACACAGAAGATAGTCTGAACTTGTTTAGGAGGAGAACAATGTTTATGCAACACAACTGCACACTACATTTCTATTCTGAAACCTACAAAGATGGCATTTTACAGCATCGTGTGTGCTCCTGACACAAAGACTTTTAAAAGATAAGGAAGTCTGCTTAAGTCAGCAGAGCATGTATCCTTCAAAAAAAGCAAAGTCAGAATGCATTGCAACAAGCCGACTACAAATATACACCACTGATCAAAAATTTGGGGTCAGTAAGATTATACTTCTTTTTAATCATTTTATTTAGTGAGGACAAATTGATCAAAAGTGATGGTAAATACATTTGTAATGATGCTAAAAATTCTCTATAACAAAAATATTATACCATTTTATTTTCTACTAATTTCTGTACTTTTGAATTTCAATTCATCAAAGAATGTTGAAAAATATATTTTGGGTTTCCACAAAAATATTAAGCAGCACAACAATTTTTTGCTGATAATAAGAAATGAAAAAGAATAATAAGAAGCAACACTGCTAATAATAAGAAATGTGTTTGAGCAGCAAATCAGCACAGAATGATTTCTGAAGATCACGTGACACTGAAGACTGGAGGAATGACGCCGGAAATTAAGCTTTGATCACAGAATAAATTACATTGTACAATATAGAGCAGTTATTTAAAATTATAATAATATTTCAGAATTTTACTCCATTTGTGATTAAAATAGTGCAGTCTTGGTGAGCATAAGAGACTTCTTTCAAAAACATTCAAAAGTATCAACAAGAAATCATAAAAACATATATATATATATATTGGTGTGGTCTGTAATTTGTAACACTTAGTGTCAAATTGTTATAAATGCAACATCAATCGTCAAAATCAAAAATCAATTGTGAATAAAGTTTTTTGTATGCTATTTCCATGATGCGATGCCTATGAATGTTATAAATAATTCACTTCTGAGGACCCTTAGAAGTAGGGCTGCACGATATTTTGCATGCGATAGTCATGCGCATCTCGTCAGTAAAGACGGTTCTGTGATTAGCCGTAAATCTCCATCAGCTGTTTTCAAACGGAGCGGCATTTAATAGACAGAGACGTAGTTCACTGACAAGCTACGCAATTTCACGTTCACTATCGCATGCGATTCATCAGCGCAAATTGCGTAGCTTGTCAGTGAACTACGTCTCTATTAAATGCCGCTCCATTTGAAAACAGCTGATGGAGATTTACGGCTAATCACAGAACCGTCTTCACTGACGAGATGCGCATGACTATCGCATGCAAAATATCGTGCAGCCCTACTTCGAAGGGAGCGGTTAATGGAACAAAACCAATGAGAGCAACAGAGACAAACAAACATGTTTCATTGGAAACCTCTTGCTTCAGCAAGTATTTCTCAATGTTGTTTTAACACATGCCAACTCTCATGGCCGTCTCTTTATTAGGATTAAAGGTTGAAGCATTTAATCACCTTAAACACGGAGCGACTGTCCAAACACAGCTTCCTTATTATCATTGACTTGAGTCACAAACCTTTCACATTTAGTCTCAATCCAAAACCTATCCAATTTAGCTTGTATCAGACAGAAACATGCCACCAATCCATTTTGTGTTACCTTACTAGAGACTAGGCTTGTCACAATACCATAAAAATGTCGTACGATACTATACCAGCTGAAGTATCACGATCCCATCCATGCAGTGTTGTCAGTTTAAAATTAAATTCTACAAAATGAATCAAAAATTAATAAATAAATAAATTAAAACAGACAATATTTTTCTCTGAATAATTAATGTGAATTAATGACTGGCTATTGTTTTCCCTGAAATTATGTAAACAAAACTCATCTTAGCACGGCACAGAAGCAGCATGAAGTGACATTTACACACACCATACTACACAGAGCACAGCAAAAAGGCATTTGGCAAACAATGTTTCTGTTCATTTGAACATGCATGCCAGCATTTTAAATAGTGTGCCAGCCGTGCATACAACATATATTATGGTATTAACGATACTACAGTTTAAAAAATGCAATGGCACCGCGGGTATTTTTAAGCTTTAGTATCGCGATACTATCGTAGTACCGGTATATCGTGCAACCCTACTAGAGACACCTCTCGGCAGACCGCCCGATGTCTCGTGGGAAGAGCAACAGGTTAACGACAGCCATTAATCATACTCTCCACACCCTTACATACCACACGTAAAATCTAGAGCATGTCTATAAAAACAGCTACACGTAAAAAAAAGATGGCAAACTCATTGACTTGGTATGGCTCTGAAGTGCTAGCTTTATAACATGGCATCAAGGCCAGCTGACATTTAGGATGCTGGCGTTTGAAGTCAAAGTGTGTCCTGATCGATTTCAGAGGGACAAAGGCCAAGAGAGATCCCGGCTCAGACGGCTCAGACGGCTGATAGGTCAGGTTATGGGTCTCAACGCACCGGGCAGATGAGGAGCAGAGACACCAGTGTTGAGAAAACTAAAGCTACTCACATCAAACTATAATCAAGCTACTCTTTAGGGAAAGTAATTAGCTAAACTGCAACATGCAAACAAAGAACGCAGCTACTTAAAGGGAAAATATGTATTTTTTTAAATGCATTTTTAAAACTACTTACTATTCAATCATGCAATTTATTATTTAATCTGAGGCATATTTTTCTGTCACAAAAAACGTTAATTGAATTCATTTATTGTTTGTTCATTTAGGTTAACTCCCATTTAGGGTACAGTAATAAACTTGGACAGATAAATCCACAGCAAATAACCAGAAATACTGCATAACTTATATCATTCTAAATTATATCAATATTTAGTTTACATGAACTGTCAGAACTGTCTGTTTCCTTAAAAGCAACTGGACCTTCCCACGCCGCAAAAGCTAAAAACATGCCTGTATAAATCAAATGTACTAATCATCTGAAACTAAAAACTGTCTAATCGTGTATTCTGTGCCATCATGACTTGTAGGTAAAGTAAGATTTTGAAAGAAGTCTCTTATGCTCATCAAGGCTACATTTATTTGATCAACAATACAGTAATATCGTGAATTATTACTACAATTAAATAACTTTTCTATTTGAATTTCTTTTAAAAATGTAATCATCTTCAATGTTGAAAACAGTTGTACTGCTTAATATTAGAAAGGAAAACTTGATACATTTTTCAGAATTCTTTGATGAATAGAACGTTCAAAAGAATGGAATGCATTTGAAATGGAAATCTTTATAACATTGTAATTGTATTTGATGTCACTTTTGATCAATTTAATGCATCCTTGCTGAATTAAAGTATTACTTTCTTTAAAAAAATAAAATATTTTTGAACCCACATTTTTGTAGCGTTAACACTACCACATGATTCATCTCAAGAGCTGGTGGAAAAACATGTCAGCATGTGACAAGTGGCACAGATGTGAGGTTATGTAAAGGTAACTTGAGTTACTGTACCTTTAAATACACACACACACACACACACACACACACACACACACACACACAAGCACGCACGCACATGCGCACACACACACACACACACACACATATATTAAATTGCACAGGGAGATGCCTAGGAGGAATCTCAGACTAGACAGATCCCAGATGAAACTGCTGTTACCTGGAGGAGGGGGTGACATGGGCATGTTTAGGGGAAATGGAGGAGGGACCGTCCTCCCCGTCCCTCGGGAGCTCCTCACAAGCCTCCAACTTCTCTTCCTCCAGGAGCTCGGTGATCTGCAGGAGTGAGAGAGAGAGGGAAATGTGAATACCATATGCCTGCTGACACCATTTCAGCATATTTATGTCTAATTCATAATTAGTATTACAGTACATGTCAACATCTTACGCCCCTGTGAGATCCAGGGATTATACAACACCCCGCACCCATGCCGATTATCAGCAGAGAGGCTAATCAAACGTGATCACACGCATGCTGTGTGTATGCAACAGCACACGTACGTTGGTGATAACTACAGGATTTTATATAATGCTGCCATGGTTCCTGATCTTATTAATTAGATTCAATCATTCAAATTATTATTTTATCTATTTTAAGCATGTAATTCATATACATTTTTATGAATGTAATATTGTAAATGTAAACCATTTTTAGCCACTGTAAATACTAGTGTCCTGATCATTTTGGCCTCCACTGTAAATCTGAGCGCATGCGTTTATCACTAGTGTGGTTTTCCTGAAGACTTGAATGAGTCACGTAACACAAGAGTCTTGTGAAAAATAGGTTTTGATGAAATTTGTGCTAAGAGTCAGTCAGAGGAATTCAAAGCATGGCACTCAGCGTTCAAGGCCGCACGTCCGTGTGTAAATATATCAGACGGTATTTAATATCAGACAAACTTTGGCACTAGCACACCATCAAATGCACCCTGCATCTGCTGCAGTATTGCTGCCATGTTACCATAGCAACCGTTTCCCTCCACATCTGATTGGCCGAGCAGGACCGTGCAGATATGAGTCACATGCAGCGTTCAGAACAGTTTACACACATCTCTATATGCTATAGGTTCACTCTCATTTATCTTTTGAGCACTGAATATCCAGATTCTGCCGTTTTATTTTAGGATCTTTCACACTATATTTCTTCAGACTAGTGTTATATTGCACATCTTAGAGGTGGGGATCCTTAGGGACCTCGCCATTTGATTTGATCAGCTTTTTTCAGGAAGACAATGCAATTACACCAAGACTATGCATTGTACGTATTCAGCAGCAGCACAGCTCAAAATGCACATCTATGTAAAGATCCAGCATAAACGCATAACTTTAATGCATTCTAAGTCACTTTGAGTAAAACTGCTTTCAGAGAAAGGTGCCAAAAGCATAAAAGTAAATCTACATAATGATGCAAAATGCTAGTTGGTCGTTCCACTGAAAAGATGTGCTTTTAAATCTAGACAAAAACGTACATAATGTCTAATGATTTGTCCTCCAATGTTTTTAATTTTAAATGACCAGAATTAATAATAGTAATAATGACATCAGTGGCCAAACGCATAATAATAATAATAATATGAAATTACATGATACTAATACATAATTAACTAATAATAATGCCAACAACAATAATTCTTAATATGATTATTATTATTAGTAGTATGTATTGTTATTATTATTATTCTATTTCTTATACCTTAATAAAAAAAATACAACACACTAATCCAATTATTATTGCATTTATTACAACTAATAATAATGGCAACAACAACAACAACAACAATACAAATGCCTGCAATAATACTAATAATAATAATTATTATTAGTAGTATGTATTATTATTATTATTCAATGTCTTATGTAATGATAATAATAAAAAATGAGAAAATACTAATACAATTATTATTATACTAATAATAACACCAATGACAATAATCATTATTACTAGTATTAGTTGTAGTAGTATGTATTATCATTATTCTATTTCTTATAACTTAATAATAATTTAAAAATACTAATACAATTATTTTGTATGAATTGTGTTTATTATAACTAATAATAATAAGGCCAACAACAATTATCATCAGTAGTATAAGTATTAGTATGCATGGCTGTTGTTCTATTTGTTATTAGTTAATAATAATAACCATCATCATTATTATTATTATTATTAATAATAATTTCTGGATGGATGTAGAATTGTTTTTAGATGTCTCAATGGACACAAAAACTGAGGTGTTGTAATGAAATCAACAAAGTAAAACTTGCAGATGTGAAGTAAATGACCCCTGCTTCTCACTGTTTATTAATAACTACTGCTTTCAAAACACGACCAGCTTCAGCAAAGACGCATCCTCACCGCTTCATCCACGAGGATTTAACACCTCCAAGAAGATGAAGCACGCAGAAACTCAGAGGCTTCCAGATTATACAACATCTGCATACAAACCCAACAGCAGAGAGCTGACTGAGACTCGAATTAAAGGCTCTTCATTAATGAATAAAAACGCTGTCAACCACACACACAAACCAAAGAGGAACAACAACTCCCACGCAAGCAGAACTCATCGCACAGCCTCCGAGGAACAGCGACTGTGTGTGCCACGATCTGCAGCGTTGCACGGTGACCTGCTTTATTTCTGTCTGAACATTTCAGGGCAGAAACAGGAATTTGAAGAACAAAAGGACACCTTTTTACAGTCACCAGAGTATGAATGATAAATACACAACAGCAGGTGTTGCTAGGGAGATTATAGCGCACGGTCTCCAGTCAGGGCTGCGATTAATAAACCGTGCATCCTTATATGGACAGAACATCGTCCACATCTGTCCCAAGTCCAATCTCTTACTAATATGCTATTATCGAAATGACTTAATCTTAGGCACTTATGTAACAAACCCTGCCAAGCCAGAATGCTTTATTCAATGCTAAATCACGCCAGTCTTGACCTGGGCCAAATAATTACACAAGTCCATCTCATCTCAATGAGCCCTGGGAGAGGTGTATGATCAGTGTTTGGGAGACTCTCTAGAGCGGGACACGCTTAGAAGTAAACCTGTGATTTATGCCCATATTCATTTCAGCATATGCCAGCTCCTTGAGCCCTGGCCTGACTCCAGATAGGTCACCCAGGACCTTCCCCACGCTGCTTACATTTGTTTCTGTCCCTTCTGTTTCTTATTCCGTCTCTTACAGTACAGAGACCTTCAGCAGGCGGGATGCTGTAATGTAGTATTTCTAAGCATGTCTGCAGTGGAACCACTGAAGCCAATAAGATCTGCTTCAAGGGAGGCTGTGGATCTGCTACAAGCTGAATAGAGTAGGGCTCTATGAAAATGCAGACAGAACGCTGGAATCCAATCATCAAAATAGAATTTTCTGTAGAATGCCGAGAGCCACAGAACTTGGCCAAAAGTAGGTCAGAACAATTCAATGTATTACAACTTGATTTAAGGAATAATCACAAAATTTCTTCCATGTTTTAATTTGAAATTTAAACCCCCTTAGTTTGTCAAAAAAATTGTTTAATTTTCATTTTATTAAAATATAAATTAAATTAATGTTTTATGGCTTCATTTGATAACCAGAACAATTTAAATACATAATAAATATTTCTGCAAAATAAAATAACAATTTCATAGAGCCCTATTATTGTAAAAAATGTATAAAAAAAACTAAACAAAAAAAACAATTATGCATTTAAATAATTAGACATGCTTAAACAGAGAATTTGGTAACAAAAACTTTTAATAAATTGATATTCAATTGTATAAGCTTCATTATTTTATCGAACTAGACATGATTTCTGATTAATACGATTTAATTTAACCCTTAATAAGTGTCCAGAAAAATTGGAATGTAAAAAAATGGAATCTAGAAATATTGACACGGGAAAAAAAAAGGATTTTGGAAAAATAAATAAATAGATAGATAAAATGTAATTTGGGAAAAAGTTTTATGATTTTACAGGAACCAACTAGAGCTCTGGACTAAAACCTGATGAGTTTTGAACGTAGGGTGCATTTTAAGGCATCATCGATGTGAAGGCCTGGTCCGGAATATTTCATTTGGCAGAAAAATTGTACAGTCATATTTACTGTTTTTTAGCTATTTTTGCGTGCATAATTCAGTAATATCAATAGAAATCTGTGCAATCTGGAATTTCATGTGAGGCTGGAAGAGTGCCACACTCAGACACCAGCATCAAGTGGGCCACACACCTCCCCAGCGCTGACCAGTAACTGCTTGGTCTGAAAGTGACGTCTGTGTGAACTGTGGTTTATATATATCTCTATTGTATTGACGAACTACTGAAATTCTGCTACGTGACCGCACCTGTACTATTTCACATGATGCATGTGAATACTGCAGCGATGGTGTATTTTATAGGCCACCCAGGAAGTTAAAGTACAGAAGACGTTTCCCTTGATAAAACCACAACAGGATTTTCCCACCGACTTCTGGATTATTGCAGAAAATAAGCCCCGTGAAAAACAACGTTAGTGATTCTTACATGTTAATTTACTCATCATTAAAATCTTCACAAATTAACAACTTTTATGAATTTTAAAACCTAAATACAACAGCCAGAAACAAACATTTCCAACGGCTCTTTCAGTCTTTATTTAAATAAGTGTGATTATATTGAATGTTTCTGAAAGCCTCTGTAGTGCATGTTAGCAACGGCCCCTTTTCAAGACAAGCAAACGCTTGAACAAAATCACAACTGAGGTACGACTGAAGTATTTTACGTCATAGAATAAAATGTGAAAAGCTTGTGTTAACCAATTTTGGCTTTTAGCCAAAAATACATTCAAAACCCCCCAAAACGATGAAATGCCAACTCATTTCTGTCTTTTGGCCTACAAAAACACGTCATTCCTGCAGCAGTCTATTGGAGTCAGTTGTGAGATATGTCTATGTAAAGCTTTTCTAATCAGTCATTTGAGCAGTTTAATGACACATACTGATAATAAATGTATAGCCTGAATGCACTGTAAGTCGTTTTGGATAAAAGCGTCTGCTAAATGCATAAATGTAATGATGGATAAGGTGTTGACTAACAAGGCAGATGCCTATGTAGAGAATATGCTTATGTCTTTTAGATGAACCTTTCCCAGGACTTTCGAATCGGCCTGTTAATAAAACGAGACTTCCCCGGAGACCAAACCAAACTTAAATCACTCGCTTACGTAACTGTGGTTAGTATTGTCTTTGTATAAAAGGGTCGTTTCCTCTTTTTGTGCCAGTCTGACTTAAGGAAGAAGGTAAAGGAGAAGTCTCTCGGAGAGAATTTACAGCCCATTATTAACCATTTCATGTGCATATGAAGAAAACCGATATGTAAAGCCTGGTGAGGTAAGAAATCTCCAGCTCCTTAAACGGATGTGAGTGTCATACAAATGAGATTTAAAACGATCTGCACTTTCAAAGAAAACAAATGACTGCGAGAGAACCTGCAAACACATCGAACGCCTTTGGATGGATTTCAGTCTATTACATAATAACCTTCTAACACTGCTTTTCTTTTTCTGTGCTTCACATCTGCTTGTGTACAGCGCTGCCTACACCTGGAACTGGGGCAAACGGCACACATTTGAAAAGCTTTAAACAAACACAGAGCGTAAGTATATAATCGCCTTTTAAAACTCAAATCACAATATCGCATTTGCAAGGTTTGGGCAAGTATTTCATGAGGAACAAAGCTAATACCGACTTACGCTAAGCCTATTGATCTAGAAAACAAATTTACAACTTCCCCTGAAGCATTTGTAAGCGCTGCACTAACAATTAGCCGTGCACTGATCAGGAAATATGATGAATATTAGGGATGAGCGAGTACAGCATTATCTGTATCTGTATCTGTATCTGTTAACCGTATTAATTATCTGTATCCGTATCTGTACTCGGACTGGGCGGGGCCTAACCCGGAAGTGGGCGGGATTTAACCTCGGAGTGGGTCGGGTTGTCTTGAAATGGGCGGGGCTTTAACCGGTATGTTATTTTAAGCATGCAATTGATATGGGTTGATCAGAAATTGTTATATTTATTGCTGATTAGAAAACTATTTACATGACAGCATCAGCATTGAGCTTCAGATCAACGAACTATATACAGAACAAGTTCTGCAACAATGAATGCGGTTGCAATTATGAAGTAAAATGTAATGAACAAGAGTTTTCATCTCAACATAACTTTCTTTTTTTAACTTTTAATTTTTTATGATCAGTTGGATTTTTTATTTTGTGGTTATTTTTTATTTCCTCACCAGGTATGTGTGTGTGTGTGTAGCTAATTCATTTATAATATAGTTTTATACCACAACTACCTTTATTGTTTTTATAAAATACAGCAAGAAAGTGTCAGACACTCAGTGCGTGAAGTAAAAAAAACTGGTTAGAGCCAGCTGACGGTTTAAAAAAGAAAAAATATCTCAGACAGGCAGAGACGCGAGTCGCATTCTACAAAGCACCATGTCTGAACAAACCCCACGTTTACCAAAACTCTACTGGTTAATAAGTAAGTACTACAAACCAAAGTAAAAAACAAACCTGAAGCTGAAGAAACCCTAAACGTTAACGGAAAAAACCCGCGAACCTGGGTGACTGAGGGAGAGACAGAGAGCGAGCGCGTGCTGTTCTCTTCTCAGTGTTCTGTGTGTGAGTGAGCAGAGCGGGACACAGCAACACAATACATCTGTGTGTGTAGGGGAGGGGCGCTGTGACTAGCCTATCACAGAACGCAGACACAGTCAGCTACCCAATGAGAATTTTTATTCAATCCGAGCACAGATATTGACTCGTATTACTCGTATGATACTCGTACTCGGCAAAAGTGCTTTATCCGTACCGGATACTCGTTTCAGCCGAGTATCCGGCTCAACTCTAATGAATATGAATATATATGAATTTTAAAACTGTTACAAGTTGAAACTAATCCAATCACCGATATTTTACTGACAGCTTTTATTTTGAATCATCAGTTTACAATGAAATTTTGTGAGACGTCAACATTTATGGTAATATTCTGTTCTCTCTCTTTGTGATATTAGCAATGATCACACTTTATCCAATACTTACTGTAAATAATTATTAGCATAGGTGATTTGTTTACTCTTTAGGGCTTTTAATAATGCTTTAATAGTGATGTTACCCCAGAATAAACATTTACATTTATGCATTTAGCAGACGCTTTTATCCAAAGCGACTTACAGTGCATTCAGGCTATACATTTGTATTGTCAGTACATGTGTTCCCTGGGAATCGAACCCACAACCTTTGCGTTGCTAACGCAATGCTCTAACCACTGAGCCACAAGAACACTATGCAGTAATGCAGTAATAAACATACTGCATACTCTAGTAAGTATATTCAGAACTACCATCACTAATGTATTTGTTGTTTAATTCACTTCTGCATCTGTTTGCATTTTTGTTTTCATCTCTAATTGGACAGCGCTTCAGCCCAATTACTATAATTGCATTTGAAAAATGGACATGCTACAATTTATATGCATGTCAGTTATTTTCCAAATAAACAGGCTGTAAACATCTGAATCCTTCCATCACATGTAGAGCACTGAGACAAAGCTCATTCATTATTAGTGTCCGTGTATTGTATGATGCATGCAGTGATTTACAATATCATCTGGTGGAGATCAGTGGTTGATTTAATGGTGCATCCGTGTCATTAACTTTTCTGGGCTTTGAATAAATAGCATCAGTTGTTCAAAATATCTTGTGTGCATTCACTAATGTCAATAACAGCACTGCTGAAGCACATAGGAAAGAAAGTTCACCTGGTCATTAATGGAGCTGTAGTCGTTGGTGTTGGAAATGTCGTCATCGTCCGAGTCAAAGAACTCTTCCTGGTTCTCCAGCAGTTCTGCCAGAATACGGCTGACCGACTCCTGCTCTCTCAGATCCTCCACATCTGTGTCTAAACTGCAGAACGTAGACAGACAGGTTAAAAGAGTCATTTACTGATGGCAAAATACTTTCTTCTATATCAGCTTAATATGTCTGAAGACTGATTTCCTCAACTGTGTAAATGCTGACTTTTTAGTGCAAAATATTACTCTGAATCCAACCATCTCTAAAACATTAGCTAAACCATTCGTGTGAGTTTGGGGCAACACTGTCGGTCTGATTTAACAATGGCAAACAGGAATCAGTTTTAAAAACAGTTTTTACACAACAGTTATTGCTATTCCTTTCGGTGAGACTAAAGGTTTTTGCACACCAAGTCTGAAATTCTCATCTGAACCTTTCGTACATTAAAAACAAAAAATGACCTCATGTTGTGTCAATAACATTTACCCACTGCCTCTGAAACTTTCGTCCGTCCTAAAAAAGAAAATCGGACCAGGTTCGATTTTTCGGCATTTTCGCATCCGTAGCGAACATTTTGATAGGAAAGGATGCCGAATACAAAACAATTGAAAAAAAAAAAAAAAACGCATACAAGGACCTTGAATAACGTGTTTTCCATTCCAATGTGCTATTTTTCCATTGTTTTCAATGTAAACGCTAGATGGACATTTTTAAGACGCCACATCAAGTTAAAAGAGTTTCAACTTTTACACACAACGTCACTCATCAATGTCAGTTCCAAAACAGTGCACCAATCAGGTCAAGCTGTGTGAGCTATTATTTACACACGGCAACATGGCAGAGGAGGCATTATGCACTGTTTTTTTAAACACCATTCCTGAACGCTGCGTCTCAGGTTTTTAGACACGTTTTGTGTGAACGTCCCCTAATTCTGCAGAAAACCGGATCTCCACACAATTGATTCAACAGTCAACCCCAGCATCATCTACCCTGCCCTTTGAATTCATCTAAGCTCTGTTTATCATTCGGCCATATTTAAGATTTTCCCAAACAATCGAAACTGTGAATATTCCATGTGGGCATATACCAGTATAAACAGTCTTACACTGGAAAAAATGACTGACATGATTTTCTCTTCTGCAAGCAAAATAGCTAATATGAATGATCAGAAACTATGAAAGCATCTTACTGGAAAACGTCTGGCCCGAAGACGGCAGCGAGAGCTCCTATGCTCCAGCTCTCCTCCTGAAGAGACACCACACCAGACAGAAACCGGCAGAGGAAGCGGAGCAGGCTGTAATTGACCTGCGGCAGCTGTTGAAGGAAGTACTTGATGTTTCTGCCCAGCTCTTCCTCACTGCTGTAGTCTAAAGGAGAGCAAACAAACCAGCGGTCAGGGCGAGGAGGAAGTTCAGAGGGACATGCATGATAGGAGATGAGCTGGCTGATGTAAAGGTGTGAAAGACTATGGCCGTGCTTTGATGAAGCAATAATATTACAAGTCTGTCAAGTTGCCAGAACATTTCAGAAGGTAAAACAAGAATCGTAATGCAGAGAGATTCAACTTAAAGGGATAGTTCACCCAAAAATTATATTTAACTCATGATTTACTCAAACCATCCTAGGTGTATGTAACTTTCTTCTTTCAGACAAATACAATCAGAGTTATATTAAAGCATGTTCTAGCTATTCAAAACTTTATAATGGCAGTGAATGGGTGCTGAGATTTTGAAGCACAAAAACATGTGTTCATCCATCATAAAAACCACTTCACACGGCTCCAGAGGGTTAATAAAGGCCTTCTGAGATTAATCAATGTTTAAAACGTAATAAACCGTAATCTCTAGCTTGTGCTAACTGTCTTACGAGTGTTCATGAGAGAGCAGCGCTCCAGCGGATGACGTAGGCATAGCGTAAGCTAGAGAATATGCTAGTGTCGCCAGAACCAAGTTTTGTTCACAGCAAAGGAAAACCAGTCTCCTCTTGGCTTATATCAAAATCCTCCGACATTTTTCTTTAATTCGTGACCGCTTTAGCTTTGCTCGCTCCTCTGCACTTCCACGTTCGTCACTTCTCACCGGAGCCTACGACAGTTAGCAGAAGCTAGAGATTGCGGTTTATAATGTTTTAAATATGGATATTTTCTTACACAGGCATTTATTAACCCCATGGTCCCGTGTGGAGCACATTTTATGCTGGATGGATTGATGCACTTTTTGGGCTTTACAAATCCCATTCACTACTATTACAAAGCTTGGAAGAGCCAGGACATTTTTTTATATATAATTCCTCCGATTGGATTCGTCTGAAAGCAGAAAGTCATATACACCTAGGATGGCTTGAGGGTGAGTAAATTGTATTTTGGGTGAATTATCCCTTTAAGCCAATTCGGACAGCTGGTAGGATAAGAGAAGAGGGCAGCGTGAAAGCGTCACCCACCTTGATAGAGCTGCATTATTTGTGCCTGTAAGCCTGCAGGGATGACGGGCTCGGGGAGCTCCTGCAGGAAGAGGCGTAGTAGACTGACGGCGGATGCCAGGTCAGCCTCCTTCTCCAGGTTGACTTCAACGCCGCTGTCGTAGCGCTGCCTGAGCCATTCCACGCGTTCTGCGTTCCCATTCACTAGAAATAGACCCAGGTGCAGCCCTCCTACAAAACACAAACACACAGCTCACTTAGACAAACCTACGTGCAGAATAATGTATAAACATCTCACCGAAGAGACTCTAATCGCCGAACCATTGCACAGAGCAGCTGAATAAACAGAGCGGTTGCTTGTTAAACTCCCTTTAGTTAAATCTGTTAGCGTGATAACATCAGCTACGTTCTCTCCGTCTGACATCTATGAGATAATCAAACAGACTTATATATAATTGTGGCATATTTTGATTTCATGATGGAACAAGTTTACATTCTTTAACCCAAATGTTGAGAATAAAACCAACAATAGATATTTTTACGGCTGGGTTCTTGACTGAAGCGCTTTTAAAATAAACTCTTGATTTCTGCCAGATCAGATCAGAAGCTTCCTAAAAGCTCAGTTGGCAAATCAGCATTAGCCGGTCTGTCTCGGTTCCCATTCCTGGTGCTCTGTGTGTGTGTGTGTGTGTGTGTGTGTGTGTGTGTGTGTGTGTGTGTGTGTATATAAGAGTCTGCACTGCATGAGGGGAAGTCACAGCGTCGCTCGCTGTTATGTCTAAATTAGTTTCAGTACAAAAACATCCTTCCGTATGAAACGGTGGAGGAGAAATGGCAGTGTGCTGAACTCAGAGAAGGACTTAACAGCCCTGCCAACTTAGTTTCAACATCCTGGCTGTGCTGCAGTGTAAACATAGCAGTCCTCGTCTCTTTAAAGAGAAATTAAAATATTCTCAGTTTGCTGGATGTGCAAGTGAGAAGTTAGTAACTGAAACAGAGTAAAATGTGAAGGACTCTGTATTTACGTCTCTATGTGCGACAGTTAATTAGTAGGTGAGAGACTTGCTGTATTGATACAGTGTTATTATAAAAGTCTCGGGCCGAAATTATTGTTCTTATTTTTGCTTTTAACTCTGTGATGTTGCACAATCAAGGAAGTACATCTTTGATCTGGGAGTACAGGGAAGCCACTCCTATCGAACAATCAAACCACACAACATCTTTGGCTTTATCAGATGAAAATGTCATGCTCTGCATGCTGTGCTACTTTCATAAATACAAAAATATTTAAACTATTTATGTAGCAGCTATATAATCATGTGTTACACAACCTTGCTGCATATTTGAGAGTAAAGACTTTGGGAGGTTTTGAAGGCATATAAACACAATTATTATGACATCACATCATACTAATTACACAACCCTCCAAAGGTTTGTTTTCTAATATTTAAAAACATATATCGCTTTTGCTCAATAAATGAATTTGATAAAGTAAAAACTGTAATATTGCAAAATACTATTACAATTTAAAACAGTTTTCTATTTATATATATATTAAAATATATTTTCAGCGTCATTACTCCAGTCTTCAGTGTCAACAAGAT
The DNA here is from genome assembly GCA_003573665.1 of Oxygymnocypris stewartii. Taxonomy (NCBI): domain Eukaryota; kingdom Metazoa; phylum Chordata; class Actinopteri; order Cypriniformes; family Cyprinidae; genus Oxygymnocypris; species Oxygymnocypris stewartii. The sequence continues at coordinate 26,591 of QVTF01006355.1, forward strand.
CCTTTAGAAATAATCTGAATATGCTGATTTGATTTTATGCTGAACTTTATGCTGAAATGAATTATCAAAATGTTGTAACGCTTAACATTTTTTGAGAAAAACATGCTTTTATTTTCAGAATTCTTTGAAATATTTTGTAACATTTTAAAATGTCTTTACTGACATTTGTGATCAATTTAATGCATCCTTGCTGAATAATAAAAAAAGCCTTATTGACCCCAAACTTTTGGATGGGAATGTATATTTGATACACAAACTCATGAAGTTAAAACCAACTAAATTAAAGTGATTGTTAAAAAATATATAAACAGAATAAATCACAACAGCATTGTATATCAAAACCACAACAAACTCCAACTATCTGAATACAAAAAAAATGAAGTAAGCAAGCTTACATTCTTTGATGACAATGTTTTGACTTCACTATATTCTTGAATATATTTTGATATATGTATCCGTAACATTTTAATTTGCCTGAATGGATTGGAAACTTCATAAAACCATGATTCAAATGATAAATATGCACTTTCTGTTCTTCATTTCTATCCCTGGAGTCATTTCAGTAACTGTGATGCTGCTATCAGTGACGACAGGTACAAACGAATAAAGGCTAGAAAGAAAGTACCATGAACCACCAGGTTTCCCCCCCGACTCACCGTGCTCTTCGATGTACTCGACGATGCTCCTGACCAGCAGGGGGACCTCATGTCCTGGCTGCCCGCTGTGCTGCACCTCCTCCAGGGGGATCCCAAACACTCTGGTCGTGCTAAGGGAGTCACTGAGGGAAGTATTGGGGCTCTTCCTCATCGCCTCCACAGCCTAGCTGCTTCAGTCCGTCTGCACACAGAGATGCCCAGAACAAGGTCACATCGCCACCTCCCTGAACAAACACGCTGTCATGGGTGGGGCGCGAGCTCAAACGACAAAGTCCGGACAACAAGAACAAAACAAGCTGAAA
>QVTF01006356.1:0-27580 GCA_003573665.1 Oxygymnocypris stewartii
CTCTCTCTCTCTCTCTCCCTCTCCCTCTCTCTCTCTCTCTCGCTCATGTCTGAACTTATGCGGTTGAGCAAGAGGAGCTCCTGCCCTACAGCTGTTGTGGTTCAAGGGCAGGAAGCAGCTTGGGTCCCACACAAAGGTACACATCAAACACACAGACCGGTACACACTCACTGACACACACACACACACTACCAACACACACACACACACACACACCACACACACACACACCACACACATACACACACACACACACACACACAACACACACACACACCAAATGCCAGCCTCGCAAGCATAACACGAGGTACAGGGAACAAATTCACACCAAGACAAACAGGACATTCCTACTGTCTGATGCTACAAACCAACAGATTTACAGGCCCTGTTTCCACTTAAACAAAATTCTTCAGCTCGCAAATGTCATGAAGTCTCCCATTATGGTCACAGTGTCCAAAGATTCCATATGCTTATTACACATGTGTGGCTCCCTGGAATATCTTATCCAACCTTATTCTGATTGGTTGAATTTATGTAAATGTTTTAGTATAATGAACAGTATATTTGATTATGGATTTCTTTCTCTTGTATAATTTTTGTACTCTTTGATCTCATATACTCTACAGTTTGAGAAGTTTGAGTTTTAATATAAGAAATTAATACTTTTATTTAGCAAGTGATGTGGTCAAATGTGACATTATGGTTACAAAAAAAATCTAAGATATTCAAATAAATGCTGAATCCTGAAATAAAAAGACTGAAGAAAAATCACACAAATATTACACAGCAAGTGTTTTCTTCATTGATGATCAATAAATATCTTTCTTGAGCTCCAAATCGGCATATTAGAAAGATTTCTGAAGGATCATGAGACACTGAAGACTGAAAGTAAATGCTGCTGCAAATTGCAAATTCAGCTTTGTCATCTCATGAATAAAATGCAATTTAAAATATAAAAAAAATAGAAAACAGTTATTGTGAATTGTGATAATATTTTGCAATATTAAAAATGTTACTGAATTTTGACTATAATCATACCGACTTTTGAAAAGCAGTGTAATGGTATTGTACTTTAAAGTCAAACTTAAAAGGTGGGATGAGAGGCACCCATCACTAAATTTCCCAAGCTAAATAAATAGGTCAGCAAAAAACTTATAGGCACACCTAATTGCAAGGGAATTGCACTGGAGCAACACGGGGTTAAGTGCCCTACCCTCAAGGGCACTACAAATGAACCCCGCATAAACAAGGACATGTTTAACAAGGATTTCGGGTTTAAAAGCACACATAATTTGCATGCTAATTTTGCAACAACAACAAAAAAAGTTATAAATTCAGTTTAAGATTCTTGGTAACATTTTCTTAAAAATTTGTGCAGTTTTGTTTGGGTAACAGATCACACTACATATAACCAAAATAATTTATTACCCCTGTTCAGCTTTTAAAACCTGTACAACATGCCAACTTTCCACAGGCAACTGTTTTGAAATATCTACCTTTCTCTCTCTCTCTCTCTCTCTCTCTCTGACTTTCTATCTGTGAATACGCCTATGCTGGGAAGAAAGCCTCAACTCTTTCCCACGGTCCTAGAGCACGTGGTTTAAAATTGGATCCTGAATGACCCCTCCCTATTGAAACGTCATTGCAGTTCAGCCATTGAGATCCTGTTACACTGCCAAAGATTTTTAAGGCATTTGAACGAGTCTATTGAACTGGCAAAGAACAGTACAAGACACATTCAACAAAACCACAGAACCTACAGACAAGTTAAGTCAGGTTTGAGAGTTAAGAGATGCTTGAAATCATGTTTTCGTGTGCTGAATATAAAGAAAAGTTCAATCCTTGTTTCCCATTGCAAAGCATGCAAGATTTGTTCAGACAAACAAGTGTGTAAACAATTGGATAATCTTTGTGTACTTGCAGATAGTTGTTTTGTCTTCCAACTAAAATGATTTTGCTTTTAATAAATGTGAAAATAAAAGTACAATCAAATTATTAAATGTAAATAATTGTACATGCTCATTTAAAATTTATTATTAAACATATCACTAATGAATCACCGTTTGTAATGCCTCTAGAAGTTAGAAAATGGCTAGTTTGGGCTTCAATCTCTGAGCCAAATTGTGGCTGCATGGGTGACATATAAAACAGCATGCAGTAGCCTAGTTCCCATGGTGCCTAAGAACACTGTTTAACACACTGAGAATGAGAACCTGCTGCCAGAAGAAGTGCCGGGCAAAGTTGTTCCCCCATTTGTTATATATCTTTAACAAATGGATTGCTGATAGACAAATGTTTAGGAGTGTGGAACTTCTGTGACTCTCTGGGTGGGATTATGGACCACAGACAGACAGACCGGACGGACGACGGACGACGGACGGACGGCCGGACAGACAGACAGACAGACAGACAGACAGACAGACAGACAGACAGACAGACAGAAAGATGGACAGACAGACAGAAAGATTACAGACAGACAGACAGACAGACAGACAGACAGACAGACAGACAGACAGGACAGACAGACATGACAGAAAGATACAGAAAGATACAGACAGAAAGATACAGACAGAAAGATACAGACAGACAGACAGACAGACAGACAGACAACGACAGACAGACAGACAGACAGACAGAAAGATAGACAGACAGACAGAAAGATACAGACAGACAGACAGACAGAAGACGACAGACAGACAGACAGACAGATACAGACAGACAGACAGATAGATAGACAGACAGACAGACAGACAGACAGACACATACAGACAGACAGACAGACAGACAGACAAAAGATAGACAGACAGACAGACAGACAGACAGACAGACAGACAGACAGACAGACAGACAGAACAGACAGACAGACAGACAGAAAGATAGACAGACAGACAGAAAGATACAGACAGACAGACGGACAGACAGACAGACAGACAGAAAGATACAGAAAGATACAGACAGAGACAGACAGACAGACAGAACAGACAGACAGACAGACAGACAGACAGACAGTTAGACGGATGGACGGACAGAAAGATACAGACAGACAGACAGACAGAAAGATACAGACAGACAGACAGACAGACAGAAAGATACAGACAGACAGAAAGATACAGACAGACAGTTAGACGGACGGACGGACAGAAAGATATGGACAGACAGACAGACAGACAGACGGACCGACGGATGGACGGACAGACGGACAGAAAGATATATACAGAAAGATACAGACAGACAGACAACGACAGACAGACAGACAGACAGACAGACAGACAGACAGACAGACAGAAAGATAGACAGACAGACAGACAGACAGAAAGATACAGACAGACAGACAGACAGACAGACAGACAGACAGATACAGACAGACAGATAGACAGACAGACAGACAGACAGACAGACAGACAGACAGAAAGACAGACAGACAGACAGACAGACAGACAGACAGACAGACAGACAGAAAGATAGACAGACAGACAGAAAGATACAGACAGACAGACGGACAGACAGACAGACAGACAGACAGACAGACAGACAGACGACAGACAGACAGACAGACAGACAGAAGATACAGAAAGATACAGACAGACAGACAGACAGACAGACAGACAGACAGACAGACAGACAGACAGAAGATACAGACAGACAGACAGACAGACAGACAGACAGACAGACAGACAGACAGACAGACAGACAGACAGACAGACAAAAGATACAGACAGACAGTTAGACGGACGGACGGACGGACGGACGGACAGAAAGATATGGACAGACAGACAGACAGACGGACAGACAGACAGAGAGAAAGATACAGAAAGATACAGACAGACAGAAAGATACAGACAGACAGTTAGATAGACAGACAGTTAGATGGACGGACGGACAGAAAGATATAGACAGACAGACAGACAGACAGACAGACAGACAGACAGACAGACAGATTCCACTATTTTAATGGATTATAAAAAAACTAAGTTGAATATGACAGGTTGACAATAAACAGTGCATTATATTTAATTAATATGTGAAATACAAATATTAGGCTATATTGTGGTGTTAGTTGCAACACAATGCCAATTGAAAACAAATTATTCACGAACTCCAAAGACTTTTAGCACTTTTATTGTTGAATTATTTTTTCTCTACATTTCGCCTTTGGCTTTGTGTAGCCTATATAAAGAACATTGCATTGCACTCTATTGCAGTCTGCTAAAAAGCAGCCGAAACGAACGCAGTCTCCGCCCCAAAAGGACGAACTTCTCGACGGGTTATTGTTATTCAAATGAGCCTCAATATGCGGAATCTATTCGCTGAGCTATAACGGAGCTTACAGCCAGAACACAGCGCGCGGAGCAGGAGGCCAGTCGACACCCGTTCGTGGGAACCACCTAGGTAAAGCCCTCAAACACACGTTTATTGTATTGATTGCAATATTATTTCTCCTGATTCTTTGCATTTTCAAAGATTGAATAACAGTTCATATATTTTCCCTTTAGAAACAGATATTGGAGTATGGAATAGGCTACTGGAAGTCCCCAGCTCTTAAGGACCGTATGATATGTTTGAATAATATTGAGAGTCTACTGCGGAACGCATAAACTGGGGGAATTGATCATTTGGAGCTTTGGTCTTTTAATGTTCACTTTCCATTAGTGAACGTTCGTTCAGTCATTTCGGCGTTTGGACGGAGACCTGGCGCATTATCTTGTACCAGAAACACCAAGCGAAGGCTTGCAGTCGTCTACCTGTTGAAATCATGAGTCAGGCGGACATAACTTGCTCTGCGCGTCAAACAGTGTTTCAGGAAGCGCTCAGGAAGGGCAATAGTAAGGAACTTCATTCTCTCTTGCAAAACCATGACAAACTGTGAATTTAACGTGAACTCTTTCGGACCCGAGGGACAGACGGCGCTACATCAGTCCGTGATCGATGGCAACCTGGAGTTAGTAAAGCTACTGGTGAAGTTTGGTGCAGACATCCGTCTGGCCAACAGAGATGGATGGAGTGCCCTGCACATAGCAGCGTTTGGTGGACATCAAGACATCGTCCTTTACCTCATCACGCGGGCGAAGTACTCATCAAGCGCGCTCTGAGGCAATCAAAGACGATCTGACGCTGTACCTTTAAGCCTATCATACATTTGACCCCTTTGTGCCAAAGTAAAAGACAGCTTGTTTGTGATGTAATGGATTTAGGAAATTGATTTGAGATCGATAGGCACAGAATTCTAATCCAAAAGGCTATTTTTGATAATGTTGGGTTGGTACAATGTCATGGATGTGGTTTGCCAACTTTGGATGCATGATGAAAATAATTGCTGTGTTATTTATAGATTTATTTGAGAATATGACAAATTGGACTGTCAAAGTAAAAAAAAGATGACACTAGGTGGTCCTACAGGATGACTAGCCTCAGGGTGCGAATTATGGGGGGTCTGACTCCTTAATTAAGGCTTTAACACCCCAAAAGAACAAAACAACGGTGGTCCTGAAAGGCCTATTCTTTTTACATTTATTTCAAATAAAAAAAAATATTTAAAAAAAAATAGTTTTAAGAACTGCAAAAATCAGAGAATATGCGTAATTCGAGTTCGCGTGAAGCCACTATAGAAACGATTTGATAACACTTTTACTGCTGAGTTCAGTATTTAACAGTGAGTGCATTTACACAACTAGCTATTTTATTATAGATATTCACATCACAAATATTTCATGTATTTTGTTTTAAATACATTTGCATATAATTGACGTTTAGCCACCTGCATACAAAATATAAATATTGCTGACAGACATTTCTTTGAAAAGTCGACCCCCCCCCCAATAAATAATTTGCATACTGACTGGACTGACATAAATATTCCTGTACAGAATTACATTATATGTACACATTCTCTCTTTATTTTGTCTAAAACAGGGACTGGTGTCTGATACATCAACTGTAATGCATTATAAATGATGACATTGCAAATTTGATCATCAAGTTTAGTATCATAATTAACCATTTGAGATCTTTCACCTCTTAAATTAAATATCCACGCAAACACTTTCTGGTCCAGACACTACCAAATAGGGTTGTATTTTGGCATTGTCTGTCGTGTCATAAACAGTACATTGGAGTTCCTATGTGAACGGAGTTTCTGACACTAAAGCTTTTTTGTCTTTTCTTTTTCATAAATATTTTTGCTGATCCACACATTTCAATAAACTTGTTTTTGTAATTCAGAGGTTGCGCAAATCCACAGATCAGTGTAAAAGACTGCACTGTATTCTTGTCCTCTTAAACCCCTTGTTAACTCAGGCAAGATGCGGTAAGGTTTAAATATGTTGTGACGTTTGAAATGCTAAAAGCCAGTATAGAAATAAGCATCACTTATACTTGAGAATGTTTTCAATATTGCACTGATGGCTGTTTTATGAGTTGTTGGTGTCATGCCAACTTTTAAAGATACTATTTTTCTAAATAGAAAAACAATTATTATTGTATGGAAGCTCCAGGGTGGTTTTCACTCATTCTTTGCAAAGGCTTATATATGCCTGTACTGAATTCTGCTTGAATGTCCCTCCTTAAGTAATGTCAAACATATCCTAGACTGTAACAACTATGGTAAAATATGACTGTCACTGGGCATCCTTTTGACATAATGGGAGAAAATACAAGTAAAGTGTCCAGAAAAATCTCGGAGCACTTCTTTCTGAAGTCCCATCCTCCTCTTTTAAGGGGGATGCTACATGGTAAAACCAGTGTAACAAGAAGTTGCACAATGCACAAGTCTTTACTTGATAATGCCATAACATTTATGACATAAAAGTAAAAGTAACTTCTTTGATTGAGATAAAAGTCAAATGACGGGGATTTTTTTTTTTTGAAATATTATTTTCATCAAAGAGAAGTTTGGGAAAAGGCCTCTCGTAATGTTTTTGTCTTTTGTGAATTGTTATTTGTTGTATTTTTATATCTGTTTAGCTGTTTGTTTGTGTTTCGAATGATGTAAGTGGTCATATCTTAAATATATTTCTTGCTGTATTTTGTAATTTTTGTACAAAGGCATTTTAGATATTAAATTCTGTGGTTTTAAGAAATGACTGGTGTAATGCATACTTGCGTGTGACTCAGTGAGTATTTTCCTGAATGTTATTGTTCCTTGAGCCAGCCTTTGCCTTTTCCTGTGTCTCAGGTAGTTGTAGAGCTATACGGTTGCTCAATATTTCCAAGAAACACAAGTAGTTGTGACTAACGGGCTGTGAAAGCACATATGGGGATGTAGTTAGCCTAAACAAAATGTCTTTATAGATATAAGTCTTACAGTGTTACGTCATTTACAGAAAAACATGTTCCACATGTGTATACATAGCCTTGGGCAGATGCTAGCTGTAGCATGTATTTAGCAGTTAGCTCCTTAGTAAACACCAGTTTGGCTGCAAAGAAACAAACTAGTTAAAACAAGTCTACGTTAACCTTTAATACCATCATAATTGTGCTTAATTGTATTGAATTTGCACTTGGAGTGTACCTCAAATCTTATGAGTATATTATTCAAATATCATACTTTACTTATAGGAAATTTAATATAACTTAAGTGTACATACATAGAGCACAATTTCAGTGTATTTTTTAACACACGAAAAGTATACTTTTTAAAAACACTTTTGACAATGCAAATTACTTTTTTCTTTTAAAGTACATTTTAAATAATTGTTTTAATAATCCTTTGTCATGTATCAAAGAAGTATATTAATTTTGATGTGCTGACTAACATACTAAAGCCAAATGTAAAGTATTCTTTACACCTTTAATGTGTTTAAAATGGGATTTTATATTAGATTTAAGGTTAAAATATTTCGATTTAATTTTGTTTTAAAATTAAATAATGTGCACTTGAGTGTCCAAACACAAAAATATCTTCTTTTAAAATCATTTTTTCTGTAATAAGTAATATTTTAAAATGGATATTAAAGGTCTTGTCAAGATAATTCACTCAAATATGACAAATGTGTTATCATTATGCGCCCTCAAGACGTTCCAAACCTGTGTGAGTTTCTTCTTCAGCTGAACACAAAATAATACATTTTGAAGAATTTTGGGAGGCAAACAATTGCTGATAGCCAATGACTTACAAAATATATTTGTTTACTATTTACTATCAACTAGCCATTTCAGCTTTATCTTGAACTCTGAAAATGCCAATTCCACAAACAAGTTGCACATTTGTACATGTCTGTCTCAACAGCTTTTACAGATGGCTAATATAAGATAAAGTATGATACCAACTGAGTGAATTACCACCACTGTGAAGTTGATGCAGCTAATGCTAAATACAACAACATTGCCAAGCCCAATCATGCAACCTACAGAGCAGAGGACAGTTACTAAATATACAAATACTGGTAAAGTTGACAAATCTGGGTCAATGTAACCTAATTGCTGGTTAGGGGATCATGCGTAAAGATGTTAGAATTGCCACGTGTTTCCCTCACAACATTGAGTTAAAACAGCTTGCTTACATTTGGGATATCAGTTCACAAACTCTTGCCAGTGTTGTATAAGGAGACTTAAGAGTAACAATGCAACCACTTGTGATTTTGTTTATATTCTTATATTCAAGCTGAGACATACAACAATTATATTTCAGTTTTTATTTTGCTGTTCGCATTCAGTGACACAATAGAATAACTTGCACATCACATATTGTATAACAGTTGTTTATGTAAAAGTAATAGTGTTTTTTTTTGTAGTGCACTCAAATACATACTGCTAGCAGTGGATTTTTTCCCCTGCCCAAATCACACTCTCATGCTTCCAACTTTTAGTCTCTCCATTGACAGAAGGGGCAAAAGACAGATAGTGAGAGAGACAGGTGGCCAGGCCAATCCTTGCATGCCCTCTGCTCCTTTTAACTTCTTTCACTATTTCACTCCATTTTGTGTGCTCTAGCTTGCAGTGACAAGCTGCCCAATTCACTCAACCATTCTTCTCTCCTCTTCTCTTTTGTTCGTCCAGTTCAACTCTGTGCACCTCTATTCATTCCCCAGACGGCCCACCATTGACGGGAGCCCCTGCCTAAGTCACACTGCCCCGACCGGACCCCCTCCTCCCTTCCACACACACACACACACACACACACACACACACACACACACACACACACACACACACAACACACACACACACACACACACACACCACACACACACCACACACACACATGTTGGTTTTTATGGTTTACGGGGGACTTTCCATAGCGTAATGGTTTTTATACTGTACAAGCTTTATGTGCTATTGACCTACACCTACCCCATACACCTAAACTTAGCCCTCACAAGAGACGGTGCATTTATATTTTCCCTCAAAAACACTCACTCTGTATGATTAATTAAGCGTTTTAAAATTATGGGGACACTGAAAATGTCCTCTTAATCACCTTCTCCTTGTAATACCTATGTCATACCCATGTCATTATCCAATTTGTGTCCTCGTAACCACATAAACATGCACACAACACACACACCACACACAAACACACACACCACACACACACACACACACACACACACACACACACACACACACACACACACACCACACACACACACACACACACACACACACACACATACACACACACACAACACACACACACACACACACACACACACACACACACACGCACAGCTCTGCAGCTGCTATGGTAATGAGAGAGGGGACGAGCAAGGGAGAAGGCTGGAGAGCACAGAAAGAGAAAGGGAGATCCTTCTCATGCAACTCAATAACCGGTGGCCCTGCTTTTTTTACAAATGGAAAATCCGTCTACCTCCTTTTCTTCTTCCCTCCTGTCAGTTTCCCACCCTGTTGCCTTCGTCCTTTCTCTCCCCTAGCCTCCACACCTCCTCTCCTGACCTCCTCTTTCTCATTCAAATCCATTTCACACTATGCCCTGAAAAGGGATGTTCAAAGGTGTGTAAAGTAACCCTGATCCAGCCCTTCAGGCCTGAGAAAGCTGGGTGTTTGTGTATGCACTTGCATGCGTGTTTGCCTCTATGTGCAGTTGTGTGCATTTTTAAAACTCTGTGCTTGAATTGCATAGTACAGAGACAGCAGTGATTCATAGAGAGATTTCATTAATGAAAGCACATGGTGTCTTCAAGCAACTGAGCAAGACTTTTCTCAAAACTAACTTCAGAGCCATTTTTTGTAATAACCTCTAGCCTCTGGGTGATTTTAGCAGATATATGAAGAATCCAAACAATTGTCCTCGCAGAGTACCCGCAGGTAAAGATCAGTAAATGAACTATGAATATATTCTTGTAATCCCACGTCAACCAGAAAGTGTTATAGGGTAGTTGATGCATTGGACATTTTTCTTTCTTTTCTTTTTCTTAGACATCAGGGTAAAATGAACGTTAAAGAGAGAGGGATGGTTGGGTGGGATGGATAAATAGATAGATAATGCAATAAATTAAAAATAAAATAATGTGTAGGGACTGTGGTCACTACATATTATTATTTGTACAATTTATAAAACAATTAAAACATTTATAAATTCATAAAATTCACAATTTATTGTTTGATTTTATAGAGTTATAGAGTTAAAAGTACAAAAAATTCCATGTAGTCTCTCAATTATTGAGATCATAAAAAGTGCATGCATTTTATCTAGTTATTATTCATGCTTATTATTAGGAAATATTAATTAATTTAGATGGAATATAGCATGTCAAAGACCATATTTTAAAAAGCATTTCATGCCAACTGCCATAAAATATGTCAAAATAATGTTTTTTTTGTTTATATTTAATAGTTTGAAACTTTTGTAAAATGTTTTGCTTGAAAAGTGTTCTTACTATCATTAATATAAATATATTGAATAATTAAATGACACTGTTTGACATTTTCCTATTAAATGGCATTCTACATTTTAAAGTGTAGCTGACATACCTTTTTATGACCATGTATGCAGTATCTATTATATATAGCATATTATATTTCAATGATTTGGCTCAAGACCTTGTTGGCCTTTTTAAATGCACTCACAAACAATACAAATTAACATATGAGCAAAAAACTGAATTCACCTTATACGAAAAGAACATAAAATATTGTATTACTATTGGCAAATATAGGAACTAAAGTGGTAGATTATAACAAAACTAGCATGTAATATGCATGTGTATAGTATGTGTGTGGGGGAGGGTGAACTGGGGACTCTGCTGGCAGACGGCTGAGGGGCCCCATGCAGTCTGTACTGCACAGCTATTCGTCTTATGTCTGTGCACGGTGACCTGTTAGACCATGTGACATCTGCCTGGCTGCCAGCACAGAAAAGAGATGCAGGATTGCCCATATGGAGCCCTCCTTTCTCCAAATACTGACACACAGCTCAGCCCCAGAGAGTGTGTGTGTGTGTGGTGTGTGTGTGTGTGTGTGTGTGTGTGTGTGTGTTTGTCTGAGTGTTTCGTTTTGATTAATAAGTGCAGACACACACGGATGGGGTTACACATCTGTGAGGTAACAGGCTGAGAGGCCATGAGTGAAGCGATGGATTTCATGAACGGCACCCCAGACAAAAATGTTTCATTTCACTACTTTACATTTCACTACTGATTTTACATTTCACCTACTGATTTTACATTTCACTACTGATTTTTACATTTCACTACTGATTATATCCTGTATAATTGAGTATGTGACAAATAAAAGAACCTTGAACCATGGATTTAAGTTACTTTAAACCATGCCGAATAAGTCTGCATGAGTGCTTTGGCAGCGTTAGTCAAATATATGCTCCTTATAAGTGATTTGGTGAGAAAAGTGTACGTGTAATCACATATATAATTTAATGTCAAAGATTCTGCTTTGGCACAAATGCATTTCAGCCTGGAAATGCATTTTTGAGATTGTTTTGAGGTTATGCCGGTTTACACAAAAATGTAACCCTTCTTGACAAGACTGCGATATTTCGAACTTCAGGGACAGATGTAGGGTCATAATATTTTCATAAATAGGCTATTCGTCGAAATAAAATCTCAAGATTTCAGATTTCGAGTTCATCGATTGAGGCTTTAACAATGAGGATTTAATGCTCAGTTTTAAAACGAACGGTTCACACAAAAATGACAATTCTGTTATGTTTTAATGACCTCATTTCATTCAAAACCCAACATTTTTTCCTCTCTGGAAATTAAGCAATTTTTCAAAATACCTCTTTTTGTGTTCATTTAAGTTTGTAATTACATGATAGATAGACAATGATTACAGAATTGGCTAAAATATCTCTTAAAAGTGTTATGAAAGTTATTAAAAGTTTACAGAAGAGGTCTAATGGTGTGAAATGTTAAATGCCATTCTTATAATGACATTACATTTACGTCCGTCACACTTCGACCATTAACCCTTTACTGACATACTGTACGTTTTGCTGCATGTGTGCAACAAGCATGCAGTAAACTGTGGCATGCTTGTGCATGTATGTACATATGTATATAGCAAGTAATTATGGAGGATAAAGACCTAGTTATACTAAGTGAAACTTCTGGGTTTGGGAGAGCAGAGCTGCTTTTCTGTTTGGCTGGCTTTGCTGAATGGAGCCATTCACAAGCCCCTAACCGCATGCTTTCTTTATCTTCATTGTTATCCCCCTCTTCCCTTCACCCACCGCAGCACAATGGCCACTCGGTAAAAAGGGCTGGGGAGCAGTCTGAAGGGGAGGGAGGGGGTTAATTGGGTGAAAGTGAAGAGTGGGGGAGGGACAGAGGACCCCAAAGAGGGGTTTATGTGATAGACCAATGATCCAACTAAACCACCCATCATTTGTCGCAGACAAAGTGATGATAGTGGAGGACTGCTTTTTCAGGAAACACAATTGATTGATTGAATTTGCTAATTGAATGACTGAATAATTGGCTTTATTTTACAATAACGATATGACACAATGTTATAACCAACATAACCATCAGCAGAATCCTTTGGGATTGGTTATAATGCACAATGCTGTTAAGCGGGTAAATCAAATATGATGTGATATGAGCAGGTCTAATGTAATGCTGCAATCGACGCTCTTCATTTCATTTTTGACACGTTGTGTTTAATTGTGCAGGGGCATTTTTGTCCAACTGGTGGCAAATGGGGGTTTCAAGCATCAAAACAACAAAAGTTTAATACAGCTTTAATTTTTTAACGTTAGAATGACTTTCTGAGCATAAATAAATAAATAATGGCTATCATGCATTTTTGCCAAGATTTACAGAAAAAAAATTAATTCTACCAAAAAAATCTTTTTAGGCATATTTAGAACAAGAATTCATTATGACAATGATTTAAGGATCCCAGTACAGCCCCAAAATACTGATTAATTGTCCCTTTATGTAATCTTTTATATATTTTAGTGCAGTATAGGTAAGAACATGTATGTTATTTAAAATGACTGCATTCCATTTTAATATATCTTAAATGTAATTTATTCCTGTGATCAAAGCAAAATGTTCAGCATAGTTTCTCCAGTATTCAGTGTCACATGATCCTTCAGAATCATTCTAATATGCTGATTTTGCTGTTCAAGAAAAATTTACTTTAAAGGTGCCACAGAATAGAAAACTGTATTTACCTTGGTATAGCTGCAGGGCCGTTTCTAGCCATTTTGACGCCCTAGGCGAAATCCCTATTAGGCAACCCCCTAATATCTGGAAATTCAGAGCATTGTGAGCCACAAAACCAGTAATTGAATTTGTGCATGTAGACTATATATAAACGTATAAATAAAATTTTTAAGAGAGAAAATTCAAATTTATTGATTAAATACGCACTAAAGCACATTAATAATAATATTGCTGTAGGACTCGGGTAAGACTCGGGTAATTTATTGCAAACAGATAAACTTAAACGGTGCGCAATCTGCGCCTCCTTGGTACATCAACTCTCTCAGTTGTCTCACCGTTCACTCTCCTGTATTCGTTCTGGCTGTCTCCCGCTCACAGTCCATGCGCCCGAGTCTCCAATCCGTCTCTCTCCCAATTCCCGCTCCACGGTGGCTTTATTTGGTCTCTCCACGCCAATTACTGCAATCAGACACAGGTGTTCCTCATTATGCACTTGACCCACTTACTTACCGCTGTCTCCTGAGTCTTTCTCCCGCTGCAGACGTCGCTGAACCACACCCCCCTCGCCACATACCCCCACCGCCCGACTCAGGCCGGGAAGCCCTCCGGCCTGCAGCCCCCCCCCCATTCCTGGAGAGGAAGTCGGCTACCGTCATCTGCCGTCCCTGGCCTGTGGATCACCTTGAATTTGAAGGGCTTGTAATGCCAGATACCAACGGGTGATCCGCGCGTTGGTATCCTTCATGCGGTGGAGCCACTGCAAGGGCGCGTGGTCCGAACAGAGTGTGAATTCCCGTCCCAGGAGATAATAGGGGAGGGTGAGGATCGCCCACCGGATCGCCAACACTCCTTCTCAATGGTGCTGTACATCGTCTCTCTCTTAGAGAGCTTCCGACTGATGTACAGCACCGGGCGCTCCTCGCCCCCTATCTCCTGGGTCAGGACAGCTCCCAGCCCTCGGTCCGACGCGTCCGTCTGCAGAAAGAAGGGGAGAGAAAAGTCAGGAGAGTGCAATAGCGGCCCGCCACACAGAGCAGCCTTTACTTGGGTGAAAGCCTGCTGGCACCGCTCCGTCCACGGGACCGTATCTGGGACCTCCTTTTTAGTGAGGTCAGTCAGCGGGCTGGTGAGCTCCGAATAGTCAGGAATAAACCTCCTGTAATACCCCACCAGCCCCAGGAACTGCCTCACCTCCTTTTTGGTCTTGGTCTCGGGCAGGCCGCAATCGCTGCCGTCTTATCAATTTGGGGACGCACCTGTCCGTGACCCAAGTGGAAACCCAGATAACGAACCTCCACCCGCCCAACCGCACACTTCTTGGGTTGGCCGTTAGCCCCGCTCCCCTCAGCGCTCTCAGTACCTCCCGCAGGTGCACCATATGCCGCTGCCAGTCCTGACTGTAGATGATAATGTCATCCAGATAGGCAGCGGCGTATGCGGTGTGCGGTCGGAGGATTTTGTCCATGAGGCGCTGAAAGGTAGTGGGCGCCCCGAACAACCCAAACGGAAGTGTGACAAATTGGTGCAATCCAAACGGCATTTTGAAGGCTGACTTTTCTTTGGATAAGGGCGGATAAGGGGATCTGCCAATATCCTTGGTTAAGTCCAGCGTCGAATAAAAACGAGCGGTACCCAGCCGATCAAGCAACTCGTTACACCCGCGGCATTGGATAGGCGTCGAACTCGACACCGCATTCACCTTGCGATAATCACACAGAACCGCACCGAGCCATCTGTTTTCGGTACCAAAACGAGACCAAACAAAATGGTCCGTGACATGAACGCCGTGCCCTGGTCGGTGAGAATCTCTTTCGGGATTCCCACCCGGAGATCATACTGAACAGAGCCTCCGCCACACTTTTTGCGGAAATGTTGCAGAGCGCTACTGCCTCCGGGTATCGGGTTGCATAATCCACCAGAACTAATGCAAATCGATGCCCTCGTGCCGACCGTTCTAATGGCCCGATGAGGTCCATACCAATTCGCTCGAAGGGGGCCTGCATTAGCGGAAGGGGGCGCAAAGGCGCTTTTGGGGAGGCTGGGGAATTCACTAGCTGACATTCACGACAAGCCGCACACCACCGGCGTACATTCTCGTGAATGCCCGGCCAAAAGAAGCGGGCCATTAAACGGTTCAGTGTTGTTGCCTGCCCCAGGTGCCCGGCCATAGGATTGCAATGAGCCGCCTGGAAAAGCATTTCCCGACGGCTTTTGGGTACCAACAACTGGGTTGTATCTTGCTTTGATTGAGCGTCCTGGGTCACTCGATACAACCTATCTTTCAAAATAGCAAAATAGGGATAGGAAGGGGGCCGTGCGGACTGGAGAGGCCGGCCGTCAATGGAACGGACCTGATCGAAAGCATTTCTCAGGGACTCCAGGGGAAAATCATCACGCGCCGTGAGGATTAGCCTCTCGACCGCGTCCCGTTCCCCTGGTGCCGCCTCAGCGAGCCCTGGCTCAGCCTCCCCCGTGCGCACGGCCGCCTCCCGCACCGGCTTTTCTTTTCCCCAGGAGGCATCCACACACAAAACTCCCAATAAAACTTTAAATGCGGGCCAATTGGTTCCCAAAATCAGCGGATGCCGGAGGTGGGGGTTAACGGCCACCTCCACATTATGCTTCTGTCCCCGAAATTGGATGGCTAAATGCACTACTGGAAATTCCGCCACGTCCCTGTGTACACACCTCACCCGAACCATGCAGCCCCGGGCTGAACTAGGCTTTGATGGATCGAGGTTTGGTTACAGCCTGAATCCACCAAAGCCCAATACGTACCCCCCTTAATACTCACAGGTATCTGGTACCTGCCAGCCTGATCGGGGGCAGCCTGCAGGGCGTCCGAACCCGGACCAGTGTCCCCACCTCCATTACCGGACAACGGTCGATAAAGTGGCCCGGGTCCCCGCAACGCCAACAGGCTGGCCCAAGCCACGCAAGGAATTGCTCCAGCACCACATGGTCGATGATCTGCTCGACGCCGCCTTCCCCGGCCAACAGCCATCTGCGGCAGGCGTCCCGGAGCTGGTGAGCCATCGCGAAGGGCCGGCCGTTCTCCCCAGCTCCAGCGATCGGAAGCGCTGGCGGTGCTGCTCGGGGCTCCGGCCGACCCGCTGGAGGATGGTTCACTTCAGGTCGTCATAGACCAGGAGGTTCTGAACTGGCAGCTGCTGCGCCGCCAACTGCGCCTCCCCGGTTAGCAGGGGGATGAGGCGCACTGGCCAGTCCGTCTGGGGCCACCCACATGCCTCTGCGGTCTTCTCGAACAGATCGAGGAATGCCTCCGGGTCGTCCTGCGGCCCCATCTTCTGTACCAGCATGTGGGTGGGCGGGGCCGGGGCTGTTGGAATCCCCCCGGCCCGAACCTCCGGTCCATCCAGCTCCGGAACAGCTCGCGGTCCTCCTGCTGGTTCTGGACGAGGGCACAGAACCGCCTTTCCTGGTCCTCCCTCATGTCCAGCAGCGCTTGATGATGTTCCTGGTGGAGTCCCGCGAGCGACTGGATGACATCCGCAAATGGCGATCCTGTCGGTGAGGACATGATGGCAGCGGCGTTCCGGCTTCCTTCCCAGGTTTCGGCACCAGTGTAACAAAGTTCTTAAGAAGGAAGGAAGCAGACAGGGTTGGCTAGTGAAGACTCGGGTAATTTATTGCAAACAGATAAACTTAAACAGTGTGCGCACTCTGCGCCTCCTTGGTACATCAACTCTCTCAGTTGTCTCAGCGTTCACTCTCTGTATTCGTTCCGGCTGTCTCCCGCTCACAGTCCATGCGCCCGAGTCTCCAATCCGTCCTCTCTCCCAATTCCCCCTCCACGGTGGCTCTATTTGGTCTCTCCCACGCCAATTACTGCAATCAGACACAGGTGTTCCTCATTTTGCACTTGACCCACTTACTTACCGCTGTCTCCTGATTCTTTCTCCCGCTGCAGGACTTCGCTGAACCACGCCCCCCTCGCCACAATATGCGAATCAGAACATAACACAGACTTTAATGTAACAGTCAGGATCACTAATAGTTACGCCCCCAACATTTGCATATACCCGTCCATGTTCTAGGCCAGCCGCCCGCCGAACCATCAGAAGTTCTGCAGATGTTGTGAAGAAACAAGCACGGACAACAGCGAAAATGGCTGTTCCAGGCTGTGCAGGGGATGTGAAGTGCAGGGATGGGTTGGTGTCTGTATTCAGAAAGGTACAGAAAGCAAATAATGCGTTCTAATAAAATAACGCAAGCCACTAAAGGGACATGGTTAGCTTCTTGCTAGCGGTAGCCTGTTACAGTACATAAGATTTCACTTACCACATAAACAGAGTAAGGAGAGATGATGACGAATGATTTACAGATCCTGAGGACGACTGATAAGAATCTGATATTGTATAATGTTGTGGAAAGTACTGTTGCTCCATAATATAAACAGGGTTTGTGTGATCACGAATCTAGAAAGTGAAAAGCGATCGTGCATTTGAAAGCGGTTTCAATGCCCAGCAGACACTGTATAAAAATGATATGATGAAATTTTAAATTATTTTCAACAGTCGGTTTTGTCGCTTCCAGTGTAGACAGACTTGAGCTGTTGCGGCACGGTGCGTGTCTAGTGTAGACACGGTGGTGTAATTCACATATCGAGAAGAAACAAAGCAAAACAAAAGCTTCTTTTGTTCCGCACACATTTTCCTCTTTTGTTTTCTATCCACCCATCTCTATCTTTCTGTCGCTCGGCTAGGTTAATGTCCTCTGCACTGAGCGCTCTCTCCTCCACATCATGAGTAGACACGCCCCTTTCTCCTGATTGGCTACAAATTTGTCTTGCTACTCGCCCGACTGTTTTTGAAAAATCTCTTACCCCAACCTTTAAGTTAGTCAGTCAGGCCTTGCCTCCTGCAAGGTATTCGTCACGTTACTGAGTAAAGTAAGCTTATTTTTTATTTTTTTATCAACCGTACATACAACTAGGACAATATAAGTGAGCTATCTAGAGGTAGACAACACCAGAGCTGTTTTCTACTACGTTACGCATGAATTAAACATCATAAGTTTTGTCAGTAAAATTTACAGTGAGGATCACCATCCATCTTAACATTAATGTGTTATGAGGCTGTTGTGTAGGAAATATCGTTGCTTGTGCATGTTGTTTAAAAGGTAAATTTAAGTTACATCATTGTTGCCCTCTTTTTACAGGCACACGTTTGTCTGTGAGTCTGAGACTGGATGAAGGGTAAGTTTTGCATTTCAGTACCAAATAAAGAGTATAAACTGCATCTTAAGCCAATGTTGAATGACTTTAAAGGTTTTTTTAAATTGCCATTGGCAGCAACTTAACTACCATGTTCAAGCTCCAGAACGGTAGAAAAGACATCATTAAAGTAATCCAGTGGTTTAACCTCAGTTTTATGAAGCAACGTAAGTGTTTTGTTTGAGCAAAAAACATACTTTACCAATTTTTTTTACAAATATTGATCTACAACACACTCACCACGACACACGTGTTCACGCAAGAGTGGACATTGTAGCGTGAACAAGCTTTGGATAATATTGTAAATAAAGTGGTAAATAAGTTTTTTTTCTGTTCAAACAAAGCACTCGTGTTGCGTCATAAAATTAAGAAGTCACATGGATTACTTTAATGATGTCTTTATACTGTTCTGGAACTTGAATCTGTATGTTACGTTGCTGCCAATGGAGGGTCAGAAAGCTTTCAGATTTTCAGATCCGAAAATGAATGAAGGTCTTATGGGTTTGAAATTATATGAGGGTGAGTAATTGATGACATAATTAAAATTTTGGGTTGTACTAATGACCATTTAATAACATTGTACATGTATCTCCACACAGTTTTTGTTTTGTCTGCTGCCACCTCATCGCTTTCATTTATAGTCGTCGGAAAGCCAAACCGTTACCACACCTCTAATTTGACTGGTCATCAACAATCTACCCTGCCGCTTCAGCAGCCGTTGCTGTTTAAAATGTGTATCGTGATTTGTGTAACGTCTCAATTTACTTGAATAATCACATATTTGCATCGGTTTTCAACTGAGTACAAACTTTAAATCAGAGGTGTCCAAACTCAGTCATGGAGGGCTGGTGTCCTGCAGAGTTTAGCTACTCACCTGCCTTGGGTGTCCAGTAAGACCTTAGTTGACTGATTCAGATGTGTTTAGTTAAGGATGGAGATAAAATCAGCAGTACAGTGACCCTCAGAGCAGATTTGGACGCCCCTGCTTTAAACCATAAACTTTTTGTTATTCAAAATATTGAATATGTTTTTGAATCAAAGCATTTGTGTATATTTAAGTTTATCAGTGTATAGAGTATATAGAATAACAAACCGTTGGTAATTTTTACTTTACCTATTTTCTGATTTTAAAGGCTTCATACACTCAAGAAGAGCATGCAAGCTTCTCCTGATATGAAGACTACGACGGTACACTGCAGGACACCTTTCGCCTTTTAAATGATTTTTAAAGCTTTTCTCAGTGGTTGTTTTAGGTATGAGTATATTTTCAACTTTGTTTGACAGTTTCTAGGCAGTTTCTTCTTTTGTGCCCTTGTTTTATACATATACCGGCATTCACACATTAGCATACACAGGCAGGTTGTGTACTGTTTTAATATTACAAATATTTGTAAACACTGCAAGAAAAAATTAAAGGAATGTTGTTTAAAACAAATATAAAAAAATATTTTTTTCATCTGTTTAAAAGAAAGTTTGCATTATCATAACTTGAAAATGAATGTTAAAACTTTTTAAACTTAATTGAATAAGTTGAAACAGCAAAAATTGGAAAGTAAAATGAACTTGAATAAAACAACTCAGCACTAGGCAAGATTTAATGTTGATTTGACTTGTGATAAGAGTTGATATGACTTGTGCTTTTAAGTTGATATAACTTAATTTTTTAAGGCAGCCACAAAACTTAGGTTTTTAAGTTGAAATCTGTGAATTTATTTTTACAGTGTATTAATATCGGCTGCCTGATGCCGGGATTTTATTTACAATATTTAATTTTTGCAACATTTTTGCCCTTACCTAAGCCACATACCTTCTATGTATATCAGAGAACAATTAAAAATATTGTATCAATGCTATCTATGGCAACTTTAAAACAGTTGAGTACATTTTTTTCAGGATTATTTGATCCAAAGATCAGGATTTATCTGAAATAATAAGCTTTCGTAACATTATACACTATACCATTCAAAAGCTTAGAGTCAGTGTCATTTTGCATGTGTGTATGTGTGTGTGGGGGTGGGTTGAGGGGGGTTATAGAAAAGAATGCTTTAAATTGATCAAAAGTGACGATAAAGGCATTTATAATGTTACAAAAGATTTCTATTTCAGATAAATGCTGTTCTTCTGAACTTTCTATTCATCTAAGAAACCTAAAAAAATTATACTCAGCTGTGTTCAACAATAATAATAATACGTTTTTTGAGCAACAAATCAGAATATTAGAAAGATTTCTGAAGGATCATGTGACCACTGGAGTAACGATGCTAACATTTCAGCTTTGAAATCACAGGAATAAATTACACTTTAAAATATATTAAAATAGAAACAGTTATTTTAAATAATACAAATAGTTTAAAAATATTCCCCAACATTACTGTTGTATTTTTAATCAAATAAATGCAGCCTTGTTGAGCATAAGAGACAATACAAACCTTTGAATAGTAGTGCTTATTTTTTTTGCAACATGAAATCATGACATTTAACATGAAGCCTATATATCGTTTAATTGAAAACAACAACAACCACCACATTTTATTGCTCATTTTGAAAATACAGTTGTAAAATGATCACAAATATTTGACACAATTGTTCTGCAAACATTAGGCAAGCAACCACAGTAAAACACGTGACACATGCGTCATCATTAGTAGCACCGTTTGTGTCAGGTGAACACTGGATTATGAGATGCTGGCT
Source organism: Oxygymnocypris stewartii (assembly GCA_003573665.1). NCBI lineage: Eukaryota > Metazoa > Chordata > Actinopteri > Cypriniformes > Cyprinidae > Oxygymnocypris > Oxygymnocypris stewartii. The sequence goes on from QVTF01006356.1 coordinate 21,514, forward strand.
GATTGTGTCCTGTTACACATGCGCCACCTGCTGGCTTTACGAACGTAGTACAAACTGCGTTACATTGACGATGTTATAGTGTTGCACTTCTCCAATGATTGTTTGCGTTATAACAGAAACTGTTCCCCAAATGTGTAACAAAACAGAACATATGTAACCCAAGGTCTGAATCCACGGCTGGCTGAAAGATGGTGAAAGTATACAGTTAGATATAAAGTTAGAGTGAGTTGGGGAATTAAAAACATCCTGTCCAATCACACTTTGGAAAGATTCTCAGTGCCAAAGACTGATTGATTAGATTGTGAAGATTTCTCCTCTCTGAATACTGCTGTGTTCCTGCAGGTGAGTGAACAATGGTGTATATACTTCAGATTTGATAAAACAAGGCTTTTATGGGGTTTAGAACAACAATGTCACATAGACCCATGTATTTTAGCAAGAGACTGGAGCTAGTTGTCACAAGGGCTATATCTCAGTAGGGATTTTATGTATAATATAAACACGTTTATTATCACTCTTTTTGTGGTTTTGCACTATGATTGTGTGTGATAGGCCTATTAGTTTAACTGTATTATTTTTTGCTCGGCCAACGAGAATAGTTCCAACTTTCAAACAAATCCACAGCAGGATCAACTACTGTCTCCGAGCAAGCCAAAAAGGGGTTCTTTACCTGAATGAATTGGTAAATTCATTTATTCACTCTTATAGAGTGAACTCACTCATTCAGACTGTCGCCACCTACTGTCTAAACGAAGTGATTCACTGTAAATTCTGTTACTAATACACAGCTTACCTACTCCTCTAACATGCTCCACCCATATTAATAAATATATGTATTTATATATGTATAAAATATTATATTATATATCCTTTGGATGAGACGTTAAACTGAGGTCCTGACTCTGTGGTCATTAAAAATCCCAGGATGTTCTTCAAAAACGAGTAGGGGTGTAACCCCGGCATCCTGGCCAAATCCGCCCATTGGCCTCTGACCATCATGGCCTCCTAATCATCCACATACACTGATTGGCTTCATCCCTCTGTCTCCTCTCCACCAATAAACTGGTGTGTGGTGGGCGTTCTGGAGAAATATGGCTGCCGTCGCATCATTAGGTGGATGCTGAACACTGGTGGTGGATGAGGAAATACCCCCATTCCATGTAAAGCGCTTTGAGTACCCAGAAATCGCTATATAAATAAATGTAATATATATATATATATATTATATATATATTAGTGCCGTCAATCGATAAAAAATTAACTAATTAATCGCACATTTAAAAAAAAAAAACGCGATTAAAAAACGACGAACGTTTCGGAGTGTGTAAACGTGCCTGTCACAACGTGAGGTCGTTTTTTTTATTTTTACATGCCAAAATTTCGGACGAAGAGACCTTTATCTGAAAAAAATAATCTCCTGCGTTAACACGCTAATTTTGAAACCACTAATATATATTTACATATATATGTATTATATATATACACACACACAGATATATATATACACATATATACATTACCAATATGTTATTTCTTATTAATAATGGTGGAAAGGTTAAATTACCGCAATGCAGACAACTAACCCCAGCCTCTCATATGCAAGATGAAGTGATACATCCATACCTTGGTTCTAGGGTAGGGCAGGGATCTAAAAAACATAAAAATGAACAAATATATGAAAAATATGTGCATTTACATGTAGTTGTATAATACAAAAATGTTAATTGTTGAAGGAATAGTTCACCCAAAAATAAAACTTTCACGAAAATTGACTCAAGTCATCAAATATATAGGGGAGGTTGTTTCTTCAAAACAGATTTTAGGAAACGTAGCATTACATCACTTGCTCACCAATGGGAACCTCTGCATTGAATGGGTGCCATCAGAGTGCAGAACAGAGGATCCACTGGTGAACAAGTGATGTAATGCTAAATTTCTCCAAATCTGTTCCAACAAATAAAGGCGCACATCTACATCTTGGAATATATCAGTAAATATCAGAAGTTTTCATTTTTTGGTACACTATTCCTTTAAGAGTCATGTGCTTGTTCTATGTGTGCATGGGGTTTTGTTTATTCAGCAAACTTTAGAGGCCCTATTTAAGGTCACATAAACATTGAACACTAGCCTTTGTGCAGTTTATTCCTGCTCTTTTGCAGCGTGGCAAAACATTTTTTGTTCATTATATCATATGCAAACTTACCAATATCTTCTGCAATGACAATGGCCTCGTTAGAAAAGCCCAGAGATTCAGCAAAAGATCTGAACTTCTTATTTACTTCTGGTCTTTGTATGGATGACCGTCCTAAGAGAATGAATGACGAATTAGTATGCTTCATTAATATTTCAAACACACGTTATATGATTTATTAGTGTAGACTTACCGTAAAGAGCTACTTGAGTGTATTCTTTGTGCATGTTCTTGTATTTAAGGACCAAACTATAATCAGTGTAATTGGTCTCCACTATTGTGATGTCTTTTGTTATCTTGTGCCCTTAAAATGACAAAAGGTCAGATGTATCATGTTATTAATTTAAAGTTAATGAATCCATCCTGTCATAAAAGGTGCTTATAGTAAAATTGAAGTAAACTACTTTTATAAAGTATTTAGGATAAATCCAATATTAGACCGGGTAGTTTAAGGTAACAATCACATGTAACCACTTTGTTTCAGTGTAAGTGAATTCAGTTCTATTTGCACTACATTATACTTAATATTCTGTATTTAATAACTGAGAAGCAATCTCTTATTTTTCTTGTAGGCTGATGAAAGAGTGCAATGGACTTAAATGTATTTAAACATGTTTGACATTTGTTAATGTCAAATCTCACATTTCACACAGTTCTGAGTGTGAATAAAGACAACATTTGATAAGAAACGATCATAAAGATATTTGAGAGAGGAAACAAGAGCTTACTTTTGCTGAAGTAAGTGAATTCTCCAGGAACATCTGTCTTCTCATATGAATAAACACTGATGGAGCATCCATCTGGTCTGTTAGTTCAAATATATACAGACTGTTAGCACAGAGCTCAAATATTTTGGTTAAATGTATTTTCCCATCACAACATGTTCCCCTTTTGTTATTCGAGATGGTGTGATAATGTAAATATGGAACAATATCCTATCTAGAATTCAGCACCTTATGCTCCACATGGTCAGATTCACATTTCCATTGTCATCTGGCACCAGAAGGCCTTTAGAAACCTTCAGATAGTTTTTGAACATTGCAAAAACCGGTGACTCATCTGCAAGTCCAATCCGGTACCATTCACCTGCGAACTGACAGTAATATGGTTAGCAGTTTACTAAAGGCCCCCAAGGGCTCTGTAGTACCAGGTGTTTTGTTAATTACTGTTATTGGAAAAAAATACAGTAGTTCGAAAAATAATCTGCAGGTATTTCACAATTTGTTAACATTAGTTAACAACATAAGTTAACCATGTACTAACGATGAAAAATTATTCAAACCATTAAAACCAAAAGTAATATCTGTCAATATTATTTAATGGACCAGAGCTAACATGAACTATCAATGAACAGTTGTACAACAGTTGAATATTTTCTAAAACAATGTAATGTGGCACAAAGAGAAGCTGACACATGTAACTCAACGTTTATTTTGTTCTTTCTGTGAAACAACTCATTTGACCAATTAAAGCAGGAATTATGAATATTGAATATTGAACAACTTTGATTTTCCTTGTTGTGGTAGAAATAAAAGCTGATGAACTATGCCCTGTTTTTTTAAGTAAACTATGGTGATGTGTGACACTGATGTCCGCCTCTTCACTGTTTGAATTTGAACTTTTGAACACATGTTATATAAACATCCATATTCACTTGAAATGCCTCTGCTGTTAAATCAAAAACATGAATTCAATGCTAATAGTAATTCAAAACTACTTACTCCCAAAATCTATTAAAGCACAACCCAAACAATTGAAAACTCATACTCACTTTCTCCACATCAAAGTTGGGCTGAGGTTCAATAACAAGATGTGTGTTGAAACCATGTGTCCCCAAAAACATACAAAGCAAAAGCACAAATGCCAGAGTCATGCTGAAAGTTCAAACACTTCTTATGCTGTATAGAAAAGTGAGGAACACAAAACTAATGGCATATCAGAGAAGCAATGGGGAAACTGCTGGGTTCATATTTGCCAACAACAAGGGAATGTTTGTGGAGGACAGGAGCCCAGCCCCTTACACACAATTCATGTATACTGTCAGTTAACCACAGACCAGCAATACAGACTTTTAAAACAGTACAATTTTAGTTTGCTGGAGCGATTTATGAAATACATTCTTGAAGGTATAATACACAGAGAACCAAGACGTTTACAAACACGTTTTTTAGACATTCCACTGGTGCGTAATTACAGACAAAAACAGACAGTTAAAAACACTGCACATGTGACACTTTCCACATTATGCTTTTTAAAACATTCTTTGAACAATTGTGCATGAAATATCCCTCAGCAGGCTGTGAGGGTAGGATGACCCTGGACTTTGAATTAAATTGGCCCAACACAAACGTTACGACACAATTCTCCACAAAAATCACTATTACTCTAGTGTACACTTAAGCCTGAAGAGTTAAATTCAACAGAGATGAAAAAATGACTGAATACGTCTGAAGAGATCTCATCTCACAACAGCGCTGTATGTTGTCACACTGTCCACGAGGCTATCGGCGCTGACATTGCTGTTCTTCTTCTTCTTATTCCACTCTAGGATTCAATGGCAGCCCATAGAACCGCTTGCAGAAAAGGTATGGAATTTGGCACACAGATATAGGACAGTCTCAACATTAAAGTGATAGTTCACCAAAAAAATTGAAATTCAGTCATTAATTACTCGCCCTCGTGTCGTTCCAAACCTGTAAGACCTTTGTTCATCTTTAGAGTACAAATTAGGATATTGTTTATTAAATCTGAGAGCTTTGCCCTCCATAGACAGCAAGGGATTTACCACTCTCAAAGCACAGAAACGCAGTAAGGATATTGGAAAAACATTCCTTGTGACATCAGTGGTTCAACCGTAATTTTTCAGAAGCTATGAGTAAACTTGCTATAGAACAACATGAGGCTATGGAATTAATGAGATCATTTAAATTTGTAGGTGAACTTTAACCCTAGCATTGAAAGTTTGGAGTTTCTAATGCTGAGTTCACACTGCAGAATATTAACCCCGATTTTTATTCGCCGACAGGTTTTGCAAAATTGCAGAGAGATGCCCAATATCGGAGACAAATCGGTGCTCGTTCCCGCCAGTGATAATCACGCAGTGTGAATGATAAAAACGCGATCTGATAGAATTGCAGATGCATTGCATTTGTACGTTTGCCCACTGACAAAGAAATTATCAGTCTATAATTTTAATGGTAGGTTTATTTTTAACAGTGAGAGACAAAATAACAAAACAATCCCATCAATTATAAATGGATTTGTATTTTAATGAGTGAAATAAGTATTTGACCCCTTCGCAAAACATGACTTCGTACTTAGTAACTACAAAACCCTTGTTGGCAATCACAGAGGTCAGACGTTTCTTGTAGCAAACCATCAGTTTTGCACACATCTTTGCAGATCCTCTCCAATCCATTAAGGTTTCGAGGCTGACGTTTGGCAATTCGAACCTTCAGCTCCCTCCTCAGATTTTCTATGGGATTAAGGTCTGGAGGCTGGCTAGGCCACTAATGTGCTTCTTCTGGAGCCACTCCTTTGTTGCCTGGGCGGTGTGTTTAGGGTCATTGTCATGCTGGAATACCCATCCACGAGCCCTGGCTGGCTTCAACGCACTGTCCCTGACGGTACATGGCCCTGTCCATCGACCCCTGTCACCTTAGCAGAAAAACACCCCCAAAGCATAATGTTTCCACCTCCATGTTTGATGGTGGGGATGGTGTTCTTGGGGTCATAGGCAGCAAACATGGAGAGTTGAGTTGATGCCAAAGAGCTGGATTTTGGTCTCATCTGACCACAACACTTTCACCCAGTTCTCCTCTGAATCATTGGCAAACATCAGACGGGCCTGTACATGTGCTTTCTTGAGCAGGGGGA